>VZQC01011925.1:2715994-2954750 GCA_009823505.1 Rhizomys pruinosus | reverse complement strand
AACAACAACAACAACAACAACAACAACAGAAAGGACTGCATTGAACAACTGAGTAAAACAGTGAACTTCTGCTCAGAACAGTCAACTTCCTCATGGAGAATATTGAGAAAGACTGAGAAAGAGATGAAAAGCATGTTTGGCAGAATGCATGAGCTCTGGGGGTGGGGTGGGGGAATGGGGGGGACATGGGTCTAGATTTGTTAAAAAAATAAAAATAGTAGCTAAAATTAGCTCCATATTTAAAATTAGGACACCCTTTTCTCCCACATTTCTAGTTACTAAAACAAAATAAAATTAGAAATCCTAGTCTTTCTTAAAATAATAGCAATGACTAAGAAAATAAAGTTAGCTGGTTGCAGTAGTGAGCACCTTTGATCCCAGCCCTTGGTAGGCAGAAGCAGGCAGGTTTCTGTGAGATTGAGGCCAGCCTGGTCTACATAGCAAGTTCCAGACTAGCTGGGGCTACAGGAAGTTTGAATACCCCCCCTGCTGCCTGAAAAAAGAAAAGGTTATTAGAAGTACAGCTAAGAATTTACCCCTGAAGCACAATGGACTTAACTGGGTGTGGTGCCTTGAATAAGAAAGGTCCCCAGGGGCTCCAAGCATTTGAGCAGTTGGCTCCCACCTGGTGGTGCCATTTGGGTGGGTCACAGAACTTGTAGGACCTGTGGCCATGCTGGGGGTAGCATGTCACTGGGGTGGGCTTTGAGAATAGACAGGCATGTCCCATTTCCAGGTTCAGTCTCTGTGCTTCCTGTACCTTCTTGAAGATGTGAGCCTTCTCAGCTTTCTGCTCTGGCTACCTCTGTGCCATGCTACCCACCTTGATGGACTCTCCCTCCGGAACAGTAAGCCAAATGAACTCTTGCTCTGTAAGTTGCTTTGGTCATGGAGTTTATCACAGCAACAGAAAATACACTAAAGAACATGAGCTAGACAGAGACTGCAATACTGTCCACGGCCCCATTTGCTTAGGATGAACATGAGGAGGGAAAACAGAGTGCAGTGCAGCCACCAGTGGGGCACAGGTCACAGGGTGTGTCTGACCATCTGGCCTGGAAGGTCGACCATTGAAAGCCCCTGTTTCACACCATTGCCTTGCATACCTCTAGGAAAGAGCTACTATTGTCATCAGATCCTTACAAGATTAAATAGAGCTCCACCAACAAAATTATAGATATAATCTTTAAAAGAATGGTCCCCTGGAATCTTTCATTCAGTGCCTGCACAGGTATACATGCCTGCTCTGAAGTAATCTATTCTGTGCTCTAACAAGTTATAAGATTAACAAGCACAAAAAAATGAATAAGGAAAAAGAGAAGTCAGACCAGGAAATTATTATGGTTCTTTGGGAAACATACTTTCTCTCATTCTTCCATGAGAAGATATATATTTGAAAAAAGAATTCTGGTGTTTTTTTTTTCTATTACTCCAGGACCCTACAATATTCTCCTTTAGTAGATACTCAGCTAGTCAAAGGAACAATATATGAAACCCAATAAGGTTATAATGGAAGGCTCATTCATGTAAAGAGTCTAATGTTTGAGATACTCATTTCTTTCTATACTTATAAGACAACTGCAGTGCTACCCTGCTGATCTGTAACCTGTGGTTTAAACTTTCATGATTTGAATCTCCTATCACCTGGGGCAAGTGGCTTTGGAATGCCACATTACTGAAGCATCTTAATTTCTTGGCAAGACATAAGTGAATTCTAGGATGCTCCATGCAGTCAGCTTAGCACGAACAGATTTTTAAAGACCAATGCATTTAACATTTACACAGGGTGAGCATTTTATGAACAAGGCAATTACTTACATGGCCTTAATTATATGAGCAGCCTCCTTCTGACAACCTGTATTCTTGTCTTCCAGAAACATTTCCGAATATCTAAACATCAAGTACTGAAATAAAGAAGAAATATCTTGACAGACTTAAAGACACCAAAAAGGCATGCAGGTACCAGGTGCCTTTTCTGATATAGGGTATAAGTGACCAGGGCAGGGAGCTTGAAAACAAAGCTCATGGTAGCTATCTTTCTCTCTTTTAGGGTTACACAAAATTGCATGGCAGTTGATGTGAAAAGACCCAAAGGCTCAGGCCTTTGCGGCCTTCTCCAGCCTTACCTGGAACTTGCTCTCTCACTCCCTCATCTATTACTCCCTCATCTCTCACCACCACCATCAGACTTCTTCCAGCCTAATGGACAAAGAAAACCCTCCTCCCACTGAGACCAGGGTTAGTTAGCAAAGGAGGCATTCATCTGAGATATGAAATCCACTAAAAACCTTAATAACCAAGCCAGGTACTATCTTAATACACTATTGGTTTAAAAAATCGAAATTAATGCCAAAAAACCATGAAGAATATAATTTTAAATGTTTAAAGACAGGACCCAACCCTGAACCTGCACAATTATATCTTAATCCACTTGAATTCAGTCTTTTTTTTTAAATTTTATTTATTTTGGTATGTGTATCAATGTACTGTCTGCATGCAGGTTTGTGCACCGGTGTCGTGCAATGCCGCGGAGGTCAGAAGAGGGTCTCAGATTCCCCTGGAACTGGAGTTCTCCTGGAATTGGAGTTTCAGACGGCTCTCGGCTGCCATGTGGGTGCTGGGGATCGAACCCGGGTCCTCTGCAAGAGCGGTCGGCGCTCTTAACCACTAGGCCATCCCTCCAGCCCCTGAATTCAGTCTTTAAACTTTTCATATCTTGCTATCAATGATTATTGATATTAAGTTGTACTTTTATGGTATTAAAATAGGGTGTATCTTGATTATGTGTCTTTAGTGTTTCCTTAAATTTCCTTTAGGACAAATGTCTTAGTTTCCTTGTTTTAACACCAGCAGATCACCTAAGGTCTTCCCCATGTGCACGTATGTGCATGTGTCAAATGTATGTGTGTGTCTGTATAGATGCATGTATGTATTTGTATGTGTTTGTATTTATATGTCTATACAAAGTTACAGACCCTCCAATGAGTTTTCCATTCCAACAGGTAATAGCCATGTCCATTTTTAAGGGGACCACCCCAGGCTGTGGTAGCCCACTGTGCCTGCACACAGGAGAGTTGGAAGTCCCTGCCTCCCTACCCTGTTTTCTCCCCTCCACTTCCCTCAGGTTTGCCTAGAACCTTTCCCTCTACCTCCAAGGAGAATGACCTAACTCAGAACTATTCTCCCAGTCATTCACTGACTGGAACACTGTATGTTAGGGTCTTTACATCTGGCTCCTTCTGGTGTTGAAAGGACACTAATACTTTGAATACTCCTCTCCCTCGACCCACTCCCTTTACACAGCTCCTCCTCTGTTCGTCCTGTACCTGTGAGCTGTTCTCACTTTCCCTATTTTTCCTCAGTTACTGAGTTCTCTCTCTAGCAGTAAAACTTCAGAATAACAGGAACCATGCTCACCCCTTTCCTTTCAGCCTCCCCAGAGTCAGCACTGCACCTAGCATCTATGACTGAGCAGATATCAACCATTATCTTTGCTTCCTTTTAGAACTTGACCTACAGGTGAAGTGGCAGGCATATTGTCACAAGGTGGATGACTGGGCTATGGTTCCCTTAGGCTGTTCACAAAATCAAAAGAAATATGTCTAAGAGATTATAATAACAAAGTACTGAGAAGTTCACCAATGACAAAAGCCCTTTAGAGGAAGACTTGCTCTTTCCCAACAGGGCCAGATCCTCTAGCTAATCAAGTTTTCTATTTAAAATGAAGTAAAACAAATACCTAATCAATAAAAAACTCTAAGCTATAGAATAATGAGTGTAACAATAAAAGCTGAATGAAAAATCTGGTATTTTAGTTAGTGGGAGCACATTCTGATCCTAACAGGGACATACTGCAGTGCTGAGGTAGATGTGTCGACCTTGGAGACCATGAGGGTGGAAAGGAGGTTTAAGCCAAAAAGCTAAGCCTGAACTCCCAGTTGCAGTAGCACCAGGGAACAGGAGTTTATGTGCCCTCTTTGGCCAAAAGGTTGCCATAGTGCTTCTCTTGGCTTCTTTTAAATCTTGCATTTTTTTTTTTCCTTTCTGGCTGATTCTTATCACAGCTTATTCCCACAGTACAACCTCAAGTCACAGACTATATACAAGCCTAACCCCAACTTCATTTTCAATACCTGAAGCTGCTCCTTGATGAAAGGGACTTTTAAAATTTCTATAGCAGAAGGTCTCAGTGAAGGGCTCTTGTTCAACATGCTGCAATATTCAAAAAGAAAATTATTTTTCAAATGAACTAAAGCATATGTTCATTTAAAAACAATAACATAATTTCAAATAGTTTCTACAACAGACATACTTACATACCTTTCCATTATGCTGTTAAGTTCTCTTGGATATCTCTTAGGGAGTGAAGGTGTGTCACCTTCAACAATTTTTAAAACAACAGACAAGAAATTGGAGCCAGTGAATGCAGGATTCATGCAACACATCTCATATAAAATGCATGCCAATGACCTGGAGACAAAAATCAAAGCATTTAAAGAAAGAGCAAATTTTAAATTTGTTCATCATGCAAAACCTCAGAGGTATTGGGATATTGGCTTCAACAGACCAACATCTATTTTGGTTGTTTGTTAGCTACAGCTTCATATTATCCTTTTCCACTTAAACATGTTTTCCATGAAAAATCTGCCCCTCCCCAAACCCACACGAATATAAAAAAAAGCAAAAAATTAAATAGAATAATAAATCTGAATGCTAATATTACCATTTTTGGAAAATATTTTCCAAAAGAAAGTAAACTTGGTAACAAGATGCCTCTGCACAGTAAAGCATCTAAATATTTGATTAATGCAGTAAGGAATTTTAAATTAGCCTCTAGAAAGAAAAACAAAATGCGGCCAAATATTACCTACCTAAGGCTTTACGTTATATATACGCAGAATGAAATTTTAATTTATCAGCCTAATCTGCTCTGTACTGTGTACCCAAGCATGTTGAAAGGAAGCAGGCATTATTAGTTTTCTAAACATAGTCCATTTGCAAGTCAGGTAGGAAAAAAGCTATTTGCAGCTCACATTAAAATATATGGCTCTCCCTTAGGGAGTATAAAACAGAAGATTAAAATTTTAGATCAATCCAACAGTGACTTGGATTAACCTCTAAACTAAATGGAAATTGTTTTTAATAGCTCTACATCATAAAATTAAAGTCCTCCCTGAGATTAACATTAAGAAATATCTGTAGTTCTCCTAAATAATAGGCTATTTTTATCTTATGGGCATTATGAATTATGTAATGGCCATATTTCCCACTCCATGTTAGTTTGCTGGAAAGATCAGAAATAAGTGTATGATAGACCTTTTACAAGTTACATTTCATGTAACTTTTAACACTGTATTTAATAAAGTAAGAGTTTAGATCTCAGCACTTGGGTGGCAGAGCCAGGAAGATCTCTGTGAGTTCAAGAACAGCCTGGTCTACAGAGTGAGCTCCAGGCCAGCTGGGACTAAAGGGAGACCCTGTCACAAAAAGACCAAAAAAAGAGTTTATATGAATAAGTATGTGAGCACTAGAGTTTATTTCATGGTTGCTTATGAAGATGTGCACAAGTAAGAGAGCTTCAGATACAATGAAACTATTTCTGTTCCAATAACAACACTGATTTTCAGCTGATTGGTATTTACATTTTACAATGCATTTTCACCTATATCAAAACAGAATCTCAAATTTTCCCAGTGAAATGGAACCAATGTTACTTTTTCCCAAATCACAGAAAAGAAAATTGCCTCAGAGAAGTTAAATGACTTGGCCAAGGTCAATGAGATAGTAAATTATAGAACTTACTCTTGAATTAAAGCATTTTCTTTCCAATTTCTGTATTATTTCACAAAGTCAATGTTAGGAGAGACCACAGGGCATTAACTACAACACTGATATCACTGTAAACAGCAAAAATAGAAAAACTGGAGCAGAGACCATCTCTTTCAAGCATGGGACTCTTGGTAGGTTGACCAGGCTCCAGTGAATGGACCCGCACAGAATGAAATTTGGAGACACGAATTAGACTCTATATAATAGAATACATTAAATTGGAAAGGTGGCAATAAGGGGAAGTGTCAATAAGGGAGGGAATCTAAATACCATTAAATCATATTCTATGAAAATTTCAGAAATACAATTAAAAAGTCAATATTCATCTGTATTTCTAAAGAGAAGGAAGCCAAGCACACTGGATATTAATTACCTTAATCTAGTATTTAAAGTTTTAAAATATATAGTAAACAATATAGCTATTGGTAAAATAAGGAAAGTCTGTAAATTCTTGGGATTAGGACCAAGATAAGGCTCCCTATGCCACATCTACCATATATAAAGTGAACATGTTAGTGAGGACAGTAAAGCCAGAAAAGATCATCAAGATTAAATAATAACACATTACATCATCATTAATTATGTCAAAATGATTGAGTTCATAAAACATTCAAAAGAGTTTAGAAACTATTGGAGTTAACAAGTGAATTTGGCCAAGTTCCTAAATACAAAGGCAGTTCTTTTCTCTAAGTGGCAACCAGAAAATTTTTCAATAAAATTAAGAGTGCCACTTACAGTAACAGCACAAAATGCCAAATACCTAGATATGAATCTGACTCTACAATGTCTATCACAATGCAGTGGTAAAAGAAATGAAGACCCAAAAGAAAGGTGGGCCAGAAGGAAAGACAAACCCATATTCACAGAGGAAGATTCAATATGGTTAAGATTCCAACTTCACTCAAATGATTTGTAGATCCAATGTAATAGGAGCCAAGATCCTATTAGATTTTTTAATGTAGGAATTGACAAGCTGATGCTAAATTTAAAATACGGGTTTATCTAACATGATGGCACCTATGAGAATGTAGTGTTGGCAAACAAGAAACAGAGATTAGGCATATGGGGGAAGATACAGGCAATGATCTCTGTGAGCCTGGTCTACATAGTGAGCTCTAGGCCATGAGGAGCTACAGGGAAACCCTGTCTCCAAAAGGAAGAAGAGGAGGGGGAAGAGGAGGAACAGGTGGAGGAGGAGAAACAAAGATGATCAAGGGAACAAAAAAAGAATTACTTTCTGAGTACACAGAACTTAGATCAGGGATTTCCCAGAACCACCTGAAGCTTAGGTAGGACCCAGGTGCTTCAGCCAGGCGGATTGTTTGATATTCCTATCTGGCCGGTTGGCTAATTCTCTCATTGGTTTGATTCAATTCTCTTGTGTGGCTGTGGGCGTGGAGTCGTCCTGCTACCTGGTGGGCCTGATGACACTGTGAGACTTGAGTGCACAGAGCTTAGATCGGGGATTTCCAGGACCAACTGAAGCACAGACAGGCACACAGCATTACCCAGCCCCCCCCACCCCGCCCCCTTGAACTGGAATTGCGGAGGGAGTGTCCAAGTGGATTCTTTGGAGAACCTTCAGAACAGAAAGGGAAGAGTGAGTTAGACTCCCAAAAGAAAGCCTAAACATCAGACAAGTCAACACTCCCTAAGCAAGGAGAAAAACAAATCAATCAAACAAACAAACAAACAATGAAGGCATCTGAAGGAGGCAAGCAAAGCAAGCCTTCAACACAGTGAAGAGGCATTTGGGATTCTCATTGGAATATAGGAAAAGAGAAACTCACATGCCAGGGACACGAAGAAGGGACAACATGGGAAAGGTGCAGGATAATTCCACACCAAGCTCTACCAACCCTGTGGGAGATTCCTACAGTGGGATCTCCCTGGGGATGGCCCAGGACACAGATATTAGAGGAACAACTGTGGACATATTCAAAGAAATAAAAGAATATAAAGAACAAGTCAGACAACTAAGGAGAGAGAATGAAAAACTCAAGAAGGACCTAGAGAGAGAGGGAATGACAAACGCCAGAAGGAAGTGGAAACAAGGAAAAGATCCTATGTTGAAAAACAAAAGGAAACCAGCCAGCAAAGCAAAGAGCTACAGGAAGAGATTGAGAAGATCCAAAAGGAAGTGGAAATACTAAAGAAATCACAAGATGAAGTGAAAAAGGAAATCAAACACTCATCCAATCAAGAGGAAAGGAATGGAAAAAGCCTCAGAAGTAGAATGGAAGAAGCAGAACAAAGAATATCAGACCTGGAAGATAACACAGAACAACTAAAAACTTCAAGGAAAGATTATGAAACATTTAAAAATACACAAAAGTGGAACAACCAGGAACTGTGGGACACTATGAAAAGATCAAACCTCCGCATCATAGGAATAGAGGAAGGAGAAGAATCCCAAGAGAATGGTATTGATCAGATCTTCAACAGAATAATAGATGAAAATTTCCCCAAACTAAAAACAGACAAACCAATACAAATACAAGAAGCACATAGAACTCCAAACAGACAAGATCAGAAAAGAAACTCTCCATACCACATCATAGTTAAAATGCTAGACACCCAAAACAAAGACAAAATCCTTAAAGCCACAAGAGAAAAACAACAAGTGACCTATAAGGGGAACTCTACCAGAATTACAACTGACTTCTCAGTGCAAACTATGAAAGCAAGAAGAATGTGGAGAAAATCATTCCCAGTGTTAAAGGACAATAGATGCCAACCCAGGTTACTATACCCAGCAAAAATGTCTATTATAGTTGAAGGAGAGAGAAAAATCTTCCATGACATAAACGACATGATAGAATACATGTCTGGAAAACCAACCCTTCGGAAAATACTTGAAGCAATTCAGAGGACATAAGAAAGGAGCAACTACCCCCAGAGACCTAGAAAGAGAAATTAATAAAAGCATAACTGCAGAAGTAGAAACCTAGACCAAAAATGCAAATGGATAATAAGGCGAAAGGAGGCAACACACATCTTTCACTTATAACCTTAAATATTAATGGACTAAACTCCCCAATGGAAAGACATAGTCTGGGAGATTGGATTAGGAAACAGAACCCAACGATATGCTGTCTACAAGAAATGAATCTTATCTTCAAGGATAGGCACCACCTTAAAGTGAAAGGATGGAAAAAAATATTCCAAGCAAATGGTACCAAAAAGAAAGCAGGTGTTGTTATTTTATATCAGACAAAATAGACTTCAAAGTAAAAGAAATCAGAAGAGACAAAGAAGGCCATTATGTTCTTATCAAAGGAACAATTAACCATGAAGATTTCACAATCATGAATATACATGCACCAAACTCTGGTGCACCAAACTTTATAAAGACAATTCTCCAGGACCTCAAGGCACAGATTAACCTCAGTACACTCATAGTAGGGGACTTCAATACCCCACTGAGCCCTTTGGACAGTTCAACAAAACAAAGAACAGAGAGACATCCGAACTAAATGATATGATACACCAAATAGACCTCACAGACATCTACCGAATATTCCACCCAAATACCAGAGAATACAGTTTCTGCTCGGCATCCCATGGAACATTCTCCAAAGTTGACCACATACTGGGACACAGAAGAAACCTCCACAAATCAAAAGATTGAAATAATTTCATGCATTCTATCAGACCACAGTGCAATAAAGCTCATTATCAACACCACAATAAGCCCTACTATCTACAAGAACACAGGGAAACTAAACAACACACTCCTGAATAATGAATGGGTCAAGGAAGAGATAAAGAAAGAAATAAAAGCATTCCTGGAAATGAATAACAACGATAATATAACACAACAAAACCTATGGATACTTTTTAAAAATTTTTATTTATTTTCATATGTGTATGAATATACTGTCTGCATGTAGGTTTGTGCACCTGTGTTGTGCAATGCAATGCCGTGGAGAAGAGGAAGTCAGATTCCCCTGGAACTGGAGTTAAAGATTGTTTTCAGCCACCATGTGGGTGTTGGGGATTGAACCCGGGTCCTCTGCAAGAGCAGTCGGCACCCTTAACTGCTAGGCCACCTTTCCAGCATGGGATACTTTTAAAAGCGGTCCTAAGAGGCAAGTTTATAGCCCTGGGTGCCTTGATTCCACCCTATAGTTATGTATAATACAACTGTCTTCTGGAGACTCATGGGTTAAAAAAAAAAGGGGGGGGGCGGTACAGACAGACATGAAACCTTCTAGTCAAGAACCTTGCAATTCAAATCTTAAAACTAACTATGGGAAGAGATTTGTTTGTTCCAACAGGACAAAATGTCACCAACTTAACGGCTGAGAAAGAAAAGATACAGCTTTGCATTGAGTAGGATGTACCAAAAAGTGGCAACTGAAAGGTTGACCCGTCTGAACACTGAAAGGAAGAAAANGATATGATTCATCTTAAAGTGGTTTTAATTGCGATTTCCTTAATTATTAGTGACTTTGTCATTTTTTTTTTTTTTGGTCTTTTTTTTTTTTTTTTTTTGAGACACCGGTCGTCGCGTAGTATGGCTGTCCTGACACTCACTCTTGCTAGACCAGGCTGGCATCGGACTCACAGAGATCCGCGTGCTTCTGCCTCCCAAGTAGCTAGGTTCCCATGCCTTGGCATCTATTTATTCTGTATCTGTGTATCAGATGATACTGTCATGCATGAAGTTTGGCCACCCGTGTTCGTTTGCAATGCTGCGGAGCGTCAGAAGAGGGTGCGGTTCCCTGAAACTTGAGTTCTCCTGGAATGGAGTCTCAGACAGTTCTTCGGCCGCCATGTGGGCTGCTGGGGATCGAACCCAGGTCCTCTGAAGAGGCGGTCGGCCCTTAACCACTAAGGCCATTTCTCCAGCCCCGACTTTGCACACATTTTTATAAGATGTTTCTCAGCCATCATACTTCCTTACTGTTGAAGTCTCTGTTATCAGATCTCTTGCCTCCATCTTTTAAGTGGGTTATTTGTTTTCTTAACTTTTTATATATTTTTGAAGTAGTTTATAATAATTCTGTGAACAATGCCTTTGATCAGTTGTATTCATGTTGGTAGAAGGTTCCTCAACACATACTGGTGGAGTTTTCTCTTCACTACCTTAGCGTTGTTTCTAATTTGAATATACCAGAACGCTTTTTAGAGTATTAAATAAGAGGTCCCATTAGATCAATATGATCAAACTTAATTACTTGTTGCAGCTGCCCTGTTGGATTTAGGGGAATCTTTTCCAATGCTTCTGTCATTGTAGTCTGCTAGCCAACATTTTTACATAATACTATCACTTTCTATACAGAGTTTAGGGGGACTTTTCACGTTGCAGGTCTTTGATACCATCTTGGAGTGACTTTTGCCTACAAGTAGCGGAGGTAAAGGGGTGTCTATAAATTTGACATTCCTCATCTAACAATGTGATCCAAATATTTTCGCCAAACACAGATTTAGCATTGAAGATTAGTCTAGATACGTATCCAAAGTCCAATGTGCCTTCTTCTGGTGCCCCCTCGCTACATACAATAGTGATATAGGTGAGACTGAAATACATGATCGCTCTCAAGTTTGTGACGATCTCTCGGATTTTATTTTTCATTCAGATGACCAGGTCTCTATTATAGTGCTGCTCTAACCATACCCACAGGCTGGTATTTAAATGAACTATAAGCTTCTCGTAGATATATTTAACAGTACGTTGAGCGTATATAAGGGAGAGGCCCGAGCCACCTCCCGTATATCGACTCTTATATCATTCTTCACAGAGTTATGCTATGTGGCTTCTTCAGTGTCCATAAGGGGTACTGATTTGATTTGTCCAAGATGAAGATTTATGTAGAGGTATAATATATTCCCAATTCTATAGCCCTAGGTGTAAGAAGATCTACTTTTGAGGAGACGAATATTTAATTTGGGATTGCATTAGACAATCTCGCTAACCAAAGCTCCTTTCAGGGTTACTATAATTCGCACATCGTAGTCTCTCAGAACTAATTGATTTTAAATCTATTCTATCAGCAATCCTATTGGAAAGGGGCGATGGAGAGGTTCTTTTCATCTCTGATGTTCTTCGTGATGCAAATTCCTTCTAATCAGTCTTCCGGTTGATCTTAATAAAATACGTCATTTTGGTATTTTTAGTAGAGATCTATTATACGGTAGTGTGCTCTGTTGAGTTAGGTATACCAACCTTCAATTCGACATAGGACATTTTATCATTCTGAATGGGTGTCTATTGATGGTGCATGTAGTGAGTGAGATGGTAGGAGATCTTAGGCCTTGTATTCTTTCTACAGTTGCTTGTTATTGACGCCTCGCTCAGAAAGACGTTAAAGAAAGAGAAGCTATTGATTAATATTCTATAGAGTTGAACATATTATATAAACTGCATAACCTGTACCCACATTTAATTGAAAGTCCCTTAATCAGATTTCTCGCGAATAATTAACTTGTGGAGTCTTTAAGACATCTTGAAATAGTATAAAACAGAGCCTCGAATAAGGTACACGGAGAGCAAGGGATTACGACTCGAACTTCCTCTTTTCCAAACTTGTATAACCTACTCCCATATAATAATTTTCTACATATTACTATGCTCAATTATTACAACTCTTCACGCACAGTGTTTCATGGAAAGACTAGCTGGCAGCCAGATTGGTGTATTGAAGAGGAGTCGGTGACAGGGGGCAGCCTTGCCGAGTTACCTACCTTTAAAAGGAATTAGTGCATCATACTGTTATACGAACCCACCTCCTATTAGGATGACAGTAATTGTCAGTGGGTGGTTTGCCTGTCTGAGGCTCATTGAGAAATTACTTTAAGGAATGATCTCTCCAATCCAATTCCCTCTATGGACTTTAAGCCTGATCTGAAGGGATGCATGATTTTGTCAAAGGCTTTTAAAGCATCAATTAATAGAAGATGAATGGTGTAGGTAATTTGATCTTATCAGTCCATTTTCATGTGTCTTGGATGCATGCTCATTAAATTGATTTTCGACTATGTTGAAACCACTCCAATGACATCTAAACTGCACAGATCATGGCACTGGATGAGTTCTGTTCTTGAATATGTTGGTGTCTGATAATTAGATACTTTGCACAGGATAATCCTGTGATGTACGTATATCTCTCATGGAAAGTCATGATGTACATAGATAGTAAGCAGGATTGAGTTATCATAAATAGTGTTTCCATTTTTGGGCGTATGTATAACTTTGGTTTGTACTGGTTTTTTATTCAGGTAATGTAGAAACAAAGTTGTAACATGCTCATGAAGGGACTTTTTCACCAACTTACTAGAAGGTTAGATATTGTGATATATGAGATTCTGCCTCTAGATATACTGCACATCCATTCTGAAAACTACTTGGCAATTTTGACGTCAACTCAAATGTTGACTATTATGTACTTATACTGAGAATGTTATATTATCGATATCTCTGAGCACTTCAAATGAACAGACCATGATTTAGGCCTGCGGCATCATTTGTTATGATCTGGAGATGGTTTCTATATTATAGCTTTCTTCGGAATTTCTTCCATTCTACCCCAACTCTAGATATGCCATCGTTGTTCTGTGGTAAAGCTCGTCTATCATCACTCAAAACAAAACACAGGAGACATCGAACTCATTACATTTGATTGAGCTTTTAATGGGTGATAATCCCACCAACTACGACTCTCCACACACATTCTACATAATTTCCACACGAAGTACTCTCAGGAAGTAATTCATATCCAATCTATCTCGCTTAGGTTTTGCTCTCAAAGCACTTTACGGTGACTCCCGTTAATGAGGGTACTATGTACATTTTAGCAATAGTTTGACCTTACCCTCATACTGATGGACACAGGATGCCTGGATCTTGTTACAATTAGCTCTACGTAGTATGATTACTATTCCCAGTATTTCATCATGCAATATCTCTTTAGATATTCGAGTGGCTTGATTTCTACCTCGTTTCCTTTTGATATTCAACTGGCTAGACGATGCTGTTCTATCTTGTTTTTAGTCGCTCAAAAGTGAACCGGACAGCTTATTTTGAATACATGAAGTTTTGCCTTTGATAATGGTTTTTTTTTTAGTACTATCCCATATTTACAATTTAGACTTTCTGCTCCTAGACTATTTCTTTCACTTATTCTTCTAATCCATAGATTCTGACTCAGTGCAAGTTTAATGGAAATCTTAAGCAAACTTTTAAGTTGCTCCTACTCAAAGTCGTTTTCTAAAGCTGACACAATGGTTGTAAATAGATCGGTTCTCACTTAGTTTGCTACATTGTCTGGATTTTTACATAATGTAAAGCGACCACAGGAAGCTAATAAAGTCTTAACCACTTGCCTGCTAAGATGGAGCCGCACATTTTAAAAGACTATCGCATGACTTGTAATAAGAGACTGGCCTAGCAAGATCTCATGGAGGTGATAGCTCTGATCTGTCAAATACTAATTTCTTTGAGGACTCTCGTGGTTCAATCCCCAACACCTCATCTTCAGATGTGAGCTTGTGGAATTCAGTCTTTATCGTCCAGTTCCAGCGGGAATCTCGACTTTCTCTTCATACCTACTGCTGCATCTGCATTAGCCGACATCAGGTGCATTTTCGAAATGAACCCCTACATGCAGAAGTTATATTCATAGACATACTTGTGAGATTGAATAATGTCAATGCAGTAAAAATTTTTTAAATGCCGAGTTTTTATCGCAAGATAGAGAGTGGTTTAGGTTCAGATTTTCCCAGAAAACGGAGATTAAAGGACTGTTTTCAGCGACCATGTGGGTGTGTTGGGTGTAATTGATTTACACCCCGTTGTGATTCATTTCGCAGGCAATCGCTTTTATTTCTTCTTTATCTCTTCCTTGACCCATTCATATTCAGGAGTGTGTTGTTTAGTTTCCCTGTGTTCTTGTAGATAGTAGGGCTTATTGTGGTGTTGATAATGAGCTTTATTGCACTGTGGTCTGATAGAATGCATGAAATTATTTCAATCTTTTGATTTGTGGAGGTTTCTTCTGTGTCCCAGTATGTGTGGTCAACTTTGGAGAATGTTCCATGGGATGCCGAGCAAAACTGTATTCTCTCGGTATTGGGGTGGAATATTCGGTAGATGTCTGTAGGCTATTTGGTGTATCATATCATTTAGTCGGATGTCTCTCTGTCTTCTGTTTTGTGACCGTCCAAAGGGCTCAGTGGGGTATTGAAGTCCCCTACTATGAGTGTACTGAGGTTAATCTGTGCCTTGAGGTGCTGGAGAATTCTTTATAAAGTTTGGTGCACCAGAGTTTTGGTGCATATATATTCATATTGTGAAATCTTCATGGTTAATTGTTCCTTTGATAAGAACATAATGGCCTTCTTTTGTCTCTTCTGATTTCTTTTACTTTGAAGTCTTTTTGTCTGATATTAAAATAACAACACCTGCTTTCTTTTTGGTACCATTTGCTTGGAATTTTTTTCCATCCCTTTCACTTTAAAGGTGGTGCCTATCCTTGAGGTGAGATTCATTTCTTGTAGACAGCATATCGTTGGGTTCTGTTCCTAATCCAATTCCAGACTATGTCTTTCCATTGGGGAGTTTAGTCCATTAATATTTAAGGTTATATAGTTGAAAGTTGATGTTGACTTCTTTTCCCTTATTATCCATTTGCATTTTTGGTCTAGGTTTCTACTTCTTGCAGTTATGCTTTTATTAATTTCTCTTCTAGGTCTCTGGGGGTAGTTGCTCCTTTCTTATTTCCTCTGAATTGCTTCAAGTATTTTCTGAAGGGTTGGTTTTTCCAGACATGTATTCTATCATGTCGTTTATGTCATGGAAGATTTTCTCTCTCTCCTTCAACTATAATAGACATTTTTGCTGGGTATAGTAACCTGGGTTGGCATCTAATTGTCCTTTAACACTGGAATGAATTTTCTCCACATTCTTCTTGCTTTCATAGTTTGCACTGAGAAGTCAGGTTGTAATTCTGATAGAGTTCCCCTTATAGGTCACTTGTTGTTTTTCTCTTGTGGCTTTAAGGAATTTTGTCTTTGTTTTGGGTGTCTAGCATTTACTATTATGTTGTGGGAGAGTTTCTTTTCTGATCTTGTCTGTTTGGAGTTCTATGTGCTTCTTGTATTTGTATTGTTTGTCTGTTTTGTTTTAGTTTGGGGAAATTTTCATCTATATATTCTGTTGAAGATCGTGATCAATACCATTCTCTTGGGATTCTTCTCCTTCCTCTATTCCCTGTGATGCGGAGGTTTGATCTTTTCATAGTGTCCCACAGTTCACTGGTTGTTCCACTTTGTGTATTTTTAAATGTTTTCATAATCTTTCCTTGAAGTTTTTAGTGTTCTGTGTTATCTTCCAGGTCTCTGATATTCTTTGTTCTGCTTCATCCATACTTCTGAGGCTTTTTCCATTCCTTTCCTCTTGATTGGATGAGTGTTTGATTTCCTTTTTCACTTCATCTTGTGATTTCTTTAGTATTTCCACTTCCTTTTGGATCTTCTCAATCTCTTCCTGTAGCTTTGCTTTGCTGGCTGGTTTCCTTTTGTTTTTCAACATAGGATCTTTTCTTGTTTCCACTTCCTTCTGGCGTTTGTCATTCCCTCTCTCTCTAGGTCCTTCTTGAGTTTTTCATCTCTCCCTTTAGTTGTGCTGACTTGTTCTTTTATATTCTTTTATTTCTTTGAATATGTCCACAGTTATTTCCTCTAATATCTGTGTCCTGGGCCATCCCCAGGGAGATCCCACTGTAGGAATCTCCCACAGGTTGGTAGAGCTTGGTGTGGAATTATCCTGCACCTTTCCCATGTTGTCCCTTCTTCGTGTCCCTGGCATGTGGGTTTCTCTTTTCCTATATTCCAATGAGAATCCCAAAATGCCTCTTTCACTGTGTTGAAGGCTTGCTTTGCTTGCCCCTTAGATGCCTTCATTGTTTGTTTGTTTTGTTTGTTGATTTTGTTTTTTCCTTTGCTTATGGGAGTGTTGACTTGTCTGATGTTTAGGCTTTCTTTTGGGAAGTCTAACTCACTCTTCCCCTTTCTGTTCTGAAGGTTCTCCAAAGAATCCACTTGGACACTCCCTCAGCAATTCCAGTTCAAGGGGGCGGATGGTAGGGGCTGGGTAATGCTGTGTGCCTGTCTGTGCTTCAGTTGGTCCTGGAAATCCCTGATCTAAGCTCTGTGCACTCAAGTCTCACAGTGTCATCAGCCCACCCAGGTAGCAGGACGACTCCACGCCCACAGCCACACAAGAGAATTGAATCAAACCAATGAGAGAATTAGCCAACGGCCAGATAGGAATATCAAACAATCCGCCTGGCTAAAGCACCTGGGTCCTACCTAAGCTTCAGGTGGTCCTGGGAAGTCCCCTATCTAAGTTCTGTGTACTCAGAAAGTAATTCTTTTTTTGTTCCCTTGATCATCTTTGTTTCTCCTCCTCCACCTGTTTCCTCCTCTTCCCCCTCCTCTTCTTCCTTTTGGAGACAGGGTTTCCCTGTAGCTCCTCATGGCCTAGAGCTCACTATGTAGACCAGGCTCACAGAGATCATTGCCTGTATCTTCCCCCATATGCCTAATCTCTGTTTCTTGTTTGCCAACACTACATTCTCATAGGTGCCATCATGTTAGATAAACCCGTATTTTAAATTTAGCATCAGCTTGTCAATTCCTACATTAAAAAATCTAATAGGATCTTGGCTCCTATTACATTGGATCTACAAATCATTTGAGTGAAGTTGGAATCTTAACCATATTGAATCTTCCTCTGTGAATATGGGTTTGTCTTTCCTTCTGGCCCACCTTTCTTTTGGGTCTTCATTTCTTTTACCACTGCATTGTGATAGACATTGTAGAGTCAGATTCATATCTAGGTATTTGGCATTTTGTGCTGTTACTGTAAGTGGCACTCTTAATTTTATTGAAAAATTTTCTGGTTGCCACTTAGAGAAAAGAACTGCCTTTGTATTTAGGAACTTGGCCAAATTCACTTGTTAACTCCAATAGTTTCTAAACTCTTTTGAATGTTTTATGAACTCAATCATTTTGACATAATTAATGATGATGTAATGTGTTATTATTTAATCTTGATGATCTTTTCTGGCTTTACTGTCCTCACTAACATGTTCACTTTATATATGGTAGATGTGGCATAGGGAGCCTTATCTTGGTCCTAATCCCAAGAAGTTACAGACTTTCCTTATTTTACCAATAGCTATATTGTTTACTATATATTTTAAAACTTTAAATACTAGATTAAGGTAATTAATATCCAGTGTGCTTGGCTTCCTTCTCTTTAGAAATACAGATGAATATTGACTTTTTAATTGTGATTTCTTGAAATTTTCATAAGAATATGATTTAATGGTATTTAGATTCCCTCCCTTATTGACACTTCCCCTTATTGCCACCTTTCCAATTTAATGTATTCTATTATATAGAGTCTAATTCGTGTCTCCAAATTTCATTCTGTGCGGGTCCATTCACTGGAGCCTGGTCAACCTACCAAGAGTCCATGCTTGAAAGAGATGGTCTCTGCTCCAGTTTTTCTATTTTTGCTGTTTACAGTGATATCAGTGTTGTAGTTAATGCCCTGTGGTCTCTCCTAACATTGACTTTGTGAAATAATACAGAAATTGGAAAGAAAATGCTTTAATTCAAGAGTAAGTTCTATAATTTACTATCTCATTGACCTTGGCCAAGTCATTTAACTTCTCTGAGGCAATTTTCTTTTCTGTGATTTGGGAAAAAGTAACATTGGTTCCATTTCACTGGGAAAATTTGAGATTCTGTTTTGATATAGGTGAAAATGCATTGTAAAATGTAAATACCAATCAGCTGAAAATCAGTGTTGTTATTGGAACAGAAATAGTTTCATTGTATCTGAAGCTCTCTTACTTGTGCACATCTTCATAAGCAACCATGAAATAAACTCTAGTGCTCACATACTTATTCATATAAACTCTTTTTTTGGTCTTTTTGACCAGGGTCTCCTTTAGTCCCAGCTGGCCTGGAGCTCACTCTGTAGACCAGGCTGTTCTTGAACTCACAGAGATCTTCCTGGCTCTTGCCACCCAAGTGCTGAGATCTAAACTCTTACTTTATTAAATACAGTGTTAAAAGTTACATGAAATGTAACTTGTAAAAGGTCTATCATACACTTATTTCTGATCTTTCCAGCAAACTAACATGGAGTGGGAAATATGGCCATTACATAATTCATAATGCCCATAAGATAAAAATAGCCTATTATTTAGGAGAACTACAGATATTTCTTAATGTTAATCTTAGGGAGGACTTTAATTTTATGATGTAGAGCTATTAAAAACAATTTCCATTTAGTTTAGAGGTTAATCCAAGTCACTGTTGGATTGATCTAAAATTTTAATCTTCTGTTTTATACTCCCTAAGGGAGAGCCATATATTTTAATGTGAGCTGCAAATAGCTTTTTTCCTACCTGACTTGCAAATGGACTATGTTTAGAAAACTAATAATGCCTGCTTCCTTTCAACATGCTTGGGTACACAGTACAGAGCAGATTAGGCTGATAAATTAAAATTTCATTCTGCGTATATATAACGTAAAGCCTTAGGTAGGTAATATTTGGCCGCATTTTGTTTTTCTTTCTAGAGGCTAATTTAAAATTCCTTACTGCATTAATCAAATATTTAGATGCTTTACTGTGCAGAGGCATCTTGTTACCAAGTTTTAACCTTTCCCCTTTTTTTTTGGAAAAAATATTTTCCAAAAATATGGTAATATATAGCATTCAGAATTATTATTCTATTAAATTTTTTGCTTTTTATATTCGTGTGGTTTGGGGAGGGGCAAGGATTTTTCATGGAAAACATGTTTAAGTGGAAAAGGATAATATGAAGCTGTAGCTAACAAACAACCAAAATAGATGTTGGTCTGTTGAAGCCAATATCCCAATACCTCTGAGGTTTTGCATGATGAACAAATTTAAAATTTGCTCTTTCTTTAAATGCTTGATTTTTGTCTCCAGGTCATTGGCATGCATTTTATATGAGATGTGTTGCATGAATCCTGCATTCAATGGCTCCAATTTCTTGTCTGTTGTTTTAAAAAATTGTTGAAGGGTGACACACCTTCACTCCCTAAGCAATATCCAAGAGAACTTAACCAGCATAATAGGAAAGGTATGTAAAGTATGATCTGTTGTAGAAACTATTTGAAATTATGTTATTGTAGTTTAAATGAACATATGCTTTAGTTCATTTGAAAATAATTTTCTTTTTAATATTGCAGCAGTGTGAACAAGAGCGCTCTCACTGAGACCTTCCTTTGCTATACGAAATTTTAAAAAGTCCCCGTTTCATCAAGAGAGCAGCTTCAGGTATTGAAAAGATAGATTGGGGTTGAGGCTTGTATATAGTCTGTATGACTATGAGTGTAACTAGTGCGGAATAAGCTGTGATGAAGACAGGCCAGAAGAAAAAAAAAAATGCCAAGATATTAAAAGACAGCCAAGCAGAAGCCACGTTATGGCACCTTTTGGCCAAGAGGGCACAATAAACTCCTTTCCCTGGCTGCTACTGCAACTGGGAGTTCAGGCTGTAGCTTTTTGGCTAAACCTTCCTTTCACACCCTCATGGCTCCAGGTCCTGACAACATCTACCTCAGCACTGCAGTATGTCCCTGTTAGGATCAGAATGTGCTCCCACTAACTAAAATACCAGATTTTTCATTCAGCTTTTATTGTTACACTCATTATTCTAGCTTAGAGTTTTTTGATTTGATTAGGTATTTTGTTTTACTTCATTTTAAATAGAAAACTTGATTAGCTAGAGGATCTGGCCCTGTTGGGAAAGAGCAAGTCTTCCTCTAAAGGGCTTTTGTCATTGGTGAACTTCTCAGTACTTTGTTATTATAATCTCTTAGACATATTTCTTTTGATTTTGTGAACAGCCTAAGGGAAACCATAGCCCAGTCATCCACCTTGTGACAATATGCCTGCCACTTCACCTGTAGGTCAAGTTCTAAAAGGAAGCAAAGATAATGGTTGATATCTGCTCAGTCATAGATGCTAGGTGCAGTGCTGACTCTGGGGAGGCTGAAAGGAAAGGGGTGAGCATGGTTCCTGTTATTCTGAAGTTTTACTGCTAGAGAGAGAACTCAGTAACTGAGGAAAAATAGGGAAAGTGAGAACAGCTCACAGGTACAGGACGAACAGAGGAGGAGCTGTGTAAAGGGAGTGGGTCGAGGGAGAGGAGTATTCAAAGTATTAGTGTCCTTTCAACAGCAGAAGGAGCCAGATGTAAAGACCCTAACATACAGTGTTCCAGTCAGTGAATGACTGGGAGAATAGTTCTGAGTTAGGTCATTCTCCTTGGAGGTAGAGGGAAAGGTTCTAGGCAAACCTGAGGGAAGTGGAGGGGAGAAAACAGGGTAGGGAGGCAGGGACTTCCAACTCTCCTGTGTGCAGGCACAGTGGGCTACCACAGCCTGGGGTGGTCCCCTTAAAAATGGACATGGCTATTACCTGTTGGAATGGAAAACTCATTGGAGGGTCTGTAACTTTGTATAGACATATAAATACAAACACTACAAAATACATTACATGCATCTATACAGACCATCACATCAGTACATTTTGACACATGCACATTCGTGCCACCATGGCGGAAAGACCTTAGGTGATCTGCTGGTGTTAAAACAAGGAAACTAAGACATTTGTCCTAAAGGAAATTTAAGGAAACACTAAGCAACACATAAAATCAAGATACACCCTATTTTAATACCATAAAAGTACAACTTAATATCAATAATCATTGATAGCAAGATATGAAAAGTACTCCAATAAGACTGGCTAGGATCAAGAAAACAAATGATACCAAGTGCTGGAGAGGTTGTGGGGAAAGGGGAACACTCATCCACTGCTGGTGGGAATGTAAACTCATACAGCCACTATGGAAAGCAGTGTGGAGAACCCTTGGAAGACTTGGAATGAACTTGCCACCTGATCCAGCCATACCACTCCTGGGCATGTACCCACAAGACTCGTCTTACCACAGAGATACATGCACAGTCATGTTTACTGCAGCTCTTTTCACAATAGCAAGGAGCTGGAACCAATCCAAGTGGCCCTCAATCATGGTGTGGACAGAGAAAATGTGGTGCATCTACACAATGGAGTTCTATGCAGCAGTAAAGAAAGATGAGCTTTGCACGTGAATGGCTGGAGCTAGAAGATACCATGCTGAGTGAAGTAACAGTCCCAGAAAAACAAACGACAAATGGTATCCCTCATCTGTGGATGCTAGCACTAATTACTTAATTGTATGGCAAACTGAGCAATGTCACTGAGCAATGTCAATGTGATCTGAAAACAACTGTGGTCTTACATTGTGAATCCCTTAAAAATAATAAACAAATAAAAAAGTAAAAATAAATTTGAGGTGATGAGTTAAACCCCCATGGAAACATATGGATGTCATGATATATGACACTGGTGTATGACATGCTGGGGAAAGTTTTCCTATCAGGGTGTGCTTCAGAGCCGTCCATGTGACATTGTATCCTACTACTCTTATCATCTTCAGTATATCATACATGTATGTGTAGTATAATTAACATTAATACTGCATAACTTCTAAAAATTGTTGATTGGAAAAGGCAATTACTATTTTAGATAATGTAACTGTGGAATTGTAATGAATATTGTTTAAAGCTTGTGGTTATCACTAAAAATGTAATTTTACCTAATTTATGCACTGATATAAGATAGGTGTAAAATAAATGGAAGTGAAGTCATAAAAAATTGTCTCTAAAGGGTAATGAATTTGAGATTTTATTTATTTATTTATTTATTTTCATCTCTTTGAGACAGGGTCTCCCTTTATTACCAGCTGGCCTGGTACTCACTCTGTAAATCAGGCCTGCCTCTGCCTCCAGAGTGCTGGGATTATAGGAATGTGCCACCACACCTGGCAGCATGTTATTTTTTTCAATTTATTCACTGACAGTTTCATATATGCCTATAATGTATCTCAGGCCAGTTCCCCTCCCTCACTGCCAACATCTGAAATGCTTCTTCCAAGCAAGTTCTCCTCCTCATTTCATGTTTTCAGTTTGTGTGTGACTCAGTGAGTTTAATGAAAGCTACTTGCATGAGCATGAGAGGGAGGTTATTTACAGGAATACGGGCAACTTACCAGTGGCTATCTCACTAAAGAAGTTGACACCTCCCTTAACAAACCTAATCAAAGACACCAAAGATCTCTACAAAAACATTTTTAAACCCATGAAGAAGGAAAGTGAAGAAGACATCAGAAGATTTAAGATCTCTCATGCTCATGGATTAGAAAAAAATTAATATAGTAAAAATGTTCATTCTACCCAAATTAATATACAGATTAAATGCAATCTCAATTAAAATCCTCAAGAGTTTCTTCACAGGCTTGGAAAAAAGTGCTTAATTTCATATTGAAAAACAAAAGACCCCAAATAGCCAAAGCAACTCTGAGTGAAAAGAGCAATTCCTGGGGGGGGGTTGTCTCTATAGTAGACTTCAAACTACAATACAGGGCTATAGTCATAAAAACAGCATGGTACTGGCACCATGAAAACAGACCTCTTGAGCAATGGAACAAAACTGAAGATTCAAAGTTGAGCACACACAAATTCAGCCACCTCATATTTGACAAGGGGGCCAAGAAAACATGATGGAGGAAGGACAGCATCTTCAGCAAGTAGTGTTGACAAAACTGGATCACCACTTGTAGAAGAATAAAGTTAAACCCCTACATCTCACCTTGTACAAAAATCAACTCCAAATGGATCAAAGACATCAACGTGAAACCCCAAACTCTGAAGTTGATAGAAGAAAAAGTTGGCAGCAACCTACAAGACATAGGCATAGGAAAAGATTTCCTAAATCAGACAGCAGCTGCACAGGAAATAAGGTCTACAATTGACAAGTGGGATCTTATTAAACTCAAAAGCTTCTGTACATCAAAAGAGAAAATCAAGGAAGGGAAGAGAAAACCCACAGAGTGGGAGGAAACCTTCACCAATGATACATCTGACAAAGCATTGATTTCCAGAGTATATAAACTACTCAAAAAACAAGAAAGAAAACAAATAACCCACTCAAAAGATGGAGCAAATAGCTGAACAGAGACCTCACAAGTGAGGAATTAAAGATGGCTGAGAAATATCTTAAGTGTTCAACACCGCTAATCATTAAGGAAATGCAAATTAAAACCACTTTAAGATATCATCTCACTCCAATAAGACTGGCTAGGATCAAGAAAACAAATGATACCAAGTGCTGGAGAGGTTGTGGGGAAAGGGGAACACTCATCCACTGCTGGTGGAAATGTAAACTTGTACAGCCACTATGGGAAGCAGTGTGGAGAACCCTTGGAAGACTTGGAATGAACTTGCCACCTGACCCAGCCATACCACTCCAAGACTCATCTTACTGCAGAGATACATGCACAGCATGTTTATTGCAGCTCTCTTCACAATAGCAGGAGCTGGAACCAACCCAAGTGCCTCTCAACTGATGAGTGGATAGAGAAAATGTGGTACAACTACACAATGGATTTCTATGCACCAGTAAAGAAAGATGACATCATGAACTTTACAGGTAAATGGCTGGAGCTAGAGGGTATCATGCTGAGGTGAAGTAACACAGTCCCAGAAAAACAAATGACAAATGGTATCCCTCATCTGTGGATGCTAGCACCAATTACCTAATTGTATGGCAAACTGAGCAATGTTAATGTGATCTGAAAACAACTGTGCACTTATGTAGAATCCCTTAAAAAATAAAGAAATAAAAAATAATTGTTTTCAAATATGCAAATTCCACTATTTGATTAATGTAAAGATAAACTACACTGCACAGAGACATGGTTTTTTAGTAAATTATGCTGGGACAATAGAATATCAATATGAAAAATAATGTGTATGTATTTGTCTCACATTATATACTCCCACACAAAACATCAAGTATAGATGAATTAACTACAAGAGCTATGGATCTATAAATGGAGTTCATTAAAATTATGTTTCTATTCATGAAAAATTCCATTAAGAGCATTAAAAGGATGACACAGAGAGGAAGATATTTGTGATCAAATATCCATCAAAGACCAGTCACCAGCCTTATGTAAAAAATTAATTAGTTAATTAATTAAAACTTATAGAAAGAGGCTGGAAATATGGCTCAGTTGTTTAAGACCATTTGTTATTGTTGCAGAGGACCCAGGTTCAGTTCTCAGCAACCACACTAAGCAGCTCATGACTGCCTAGAACTCTTGTTCCAGGGTTTCCAACACCCTCTTCTGGCCTCCATGAGCACTGAATACATGTGGTATACATACAGATGAGCAACACACACACACACACACACACTCCCCAATAAAAATAAATAAAAACTTAAAAGCTTGCAAATCATTACCAAAAAAGCACTAGGTAATTCAACAGAAAATGGGCAAAGGTCTTGAACTGATTCTAAATGCTCCATATTATTAGGCATCAGAAATATGCAAATATACCCCACAGGGTACTAACCCTGCACTCTTCAGAATGGCTAAAAGACAAGACCAAGTCAGTACTTGTTATACTACAGGGAAAAAACATTTTTATTTTTGTTTTAGAAAAAAGGCAGAGGTTGACAGAACTAAGCTATAAAACTTTACCATATTCTAACATGTCAGAAGGGATGAATGGGAGCAGGAACCATAGACCCAGGACAGCTTGAGTTCTCTTGGAATCAGACTGGTAAAGCATCTCCACCAATAACACAAACAGTAACCATGACATCACTGAAACTGAAAGCTTAAAATTTAATAGTATCTACTATGAGCTTTTGCATGTATGTATCTGTGTGGTATGTTATATATGTCCTCATGTATTTAGGTGCATTTGTGTGGTAATGCCTGTGGAGCAGCTGACATTCAGTGTCTTCCTCAATCACTCTTAACTTTATTTATTGAGGCAGGCCTTCTCAGTTGAACCCAGAGCTCCCTGATCTGCAAGCTTAGCTAGGCATAATGCTCTAGGGATGCCTTGTTCCTGCCTCCTAAGCACTGGGATTACAGGCAGCATCCACAACTGCCCAGCCATCTGCATGAACTCTAGGGATCCAAACTCTAGTCCTAATGCTTCTACAACACGGACTTTAATCACTGAACCATCTCCGTAGCCCCTCATGTATTATAATGCATTGGATTATCCTCACAACAATTCTAGTGAGGTAGGAACTATTACTATAGTTGCAGTTTTCAGGGTTCCATCCATACTGAGCAGGGGTGAAGCCAGTATTGCAATTCTGGCTGCCTGATGTGCAGACACAGACTCTGTGTCAGCTTGCTTCTCAATGTTGCATCTAGCAGAGCATTTCATATCTTTAAGGACTTTGGGGTGAAAAATTGTGGTTAGTTCTACTATGGTCTTTCAGGCAGAGACTGACTTTCAAACTTACTTCAGGTCTGGTATGGAGTTATATCTGCCCTCAATGACTGCTAAGATCTTAGACAATAACACCCAGGGCAGATACAGGGCACACAATGAGACCCTGTGTGGGAAAAGAAAAGAAAGATTGACAATTGGGGCTTTGTTTTCAATGGGATTAGAGGTCTACTAACAGTAAATTGATCACAAAATAAACCGTGGTGTTTTGGACGCCTAACTCTACCTGAGCTAAATTTGATGAATGTATTAAGGTTAAAAAATGATGTACACATGCCTTGATAAACAGATGTGAAATAATTAGAACTAGAGCCTGATTCAGTAACCAAATAATTTTGATGTGACATTTGGGGTCAAGTATGTCTTGATTGCCCAGTCATATATTTAAAAACCTATCTTACGTGGTGGCGCACGCCTTTAATCCTACCACTTGGGAGGCAGAGACAGGTGGATCTTTGTGAGTTCAAGCCAGCCTGGTCTACAGAGTGAGTTCCAGGACAGCTGGGGCTACAGGGAGACCCTGTCTCGAAAAGACCAAAAAAAAAAAAAAAAAAACCTATCCTCCTGCTGGAGATGCCTAGCGGTTAAGAGCTCTCACCGCTCATTGCAGAGACCCAGGTTCGATCCCCAGCACCCCACATGGCGGCTGAGAACCATCTGAAAACTCAATTCCAGGAGAAACTCAGTTCCAGGGGAATCCGAGACCCTCTTCTGACCTCTCGAAGGCATCGCACGACACGGGTGCACAAACCTACATGCAGACAAGTACATTCAGACACATAAAAAATAAATAAAATTTAAAAAAAAAGAAAGAGAATTTAAAAAAAAAAACCTCTCCTAGATGTATTTTTATTCTGATAACTATAGTGAAATACAGCATTGATTTTATTTTCTATAATTTCCAACAAGGTATTTCTGTACTGGAATCACTGTATCACCTCAAACTCCAAGCTTCCATCCCTCTGGAGATACAAAAGTGTTGGGAAGCAGTGGTCAGGAAGACTACACACACACACACACACACACACACACACACACACACAAGTACATTTTACTTAGAACTCTGTGATTCACATTGCTTTCTTTTTCAAAAATACTTCTGTGAAGAGTTAGCAAATAGATCCCAGAGGAATTACTCTGTAGGCAACAGAAGGGAAAGGGGATCAGGTGCATGTGAGGCTTATTATACCCTAAATCCATAAAAATCTCCATCTGTCCAAGTTTCCAGAACTACCAAGAGGATTTCTGAAGCACAAGTTTGTGATGAATTGCAAACGAAACTCTGACTTTGTTCTATGTAGCTATATTCCCTCTTTTTTCTATGTCCAGACCCTACACACAGAAACTGATCCCTCAGCAGTGTATGACTCTAGATGTTGGGATAGCTTGTTATCTTTTAGATAATATTTTCATTTGATGCAATTGAGAGGCATTCTAATGTATTCATATAAAAATATACATAATAACCACACTTAGAAAGAAATACAAATATAATACAGGAGTAGTGGGTTTCTCTTTACTGTACAATAACCTAAATAAAAGGCTTTACATAGAACTTAATACTGACCTAAATTGCCCAAATAGAGAAAATTTAAAAAATAAAACATATCAGATAACATTGGCTGCATGAAATGTTTAAGAAGCAATACATAAGCCAGGCATGGTGGTGCATGCCTTTAGTCCCAGCATTCAGGGAGGCAAAGGCAGGTGTATCTCTGTGAGTTCAAGGACAGCCTGTTCTACATAGTGAGTTTCAGGACAGCTAGGGCCACAGGGGGATCCTGTCTCAAAAAGACAAAAAAAGATGCAATATATAGCAACATTCTACTAAGGGCCACCATGTACTAGAGCTATCAGTGCTTCTCAAGTTTTTCAATGCCCATGCATCTAGAGGGCACTGGCAGCTATACAGGAATCATAGCTTCTAGACTGCCTTGTAGTTCTCATGTAAAAGAGAAGCTGGGGGGGGGAGAAGAGATGGCTCAGTGGTTAAGAGTGCTGACTGCTCTTGCAGAGGACCCAGGTTCGATTCCCAGCACCCATATGGAGGCTAAGAACTGTCTTTAAGCAGGGTGTGGTGGCACATGCCTTTAATCCCAGCACTCAGGCAGATCTCTGTGAGTTCAAGGCCATCCTGGTCTACAGAGTGAGTTCCTGGCCAGCTGGGGCTACAGGGAGACCCTGTCTCACAGAGAGAGAGAGAGAGAGAGAGAGAGAGAGAGAGAGAGAGAGAGAGAGAGAGAGAGAGACTAGGTAGTTAAACAAAAAACCCATGCCCCATATTTTCAACAAAGTTAAGTGATGATGTGGACACATGAAGTTCAACAAATGAATGAAAACAAAATGCATAGCTACACACCCTGCACAGCGTGGCATCTGTGTGAGAAGCAGCAAAGGGAAGCAATGAAGTGACCAAAGAACCTGGAAATGGAGGAACCTCAGAACAGCTAACAGGTGCACACTGCAAAGCACAATGGGCCAAGTTAAGACTAGCAGCTGGGCTGGAGTGACAGCTCAGTAAGTGAAGGGCTTTCTTTGCAAGCAACCAGAACCTGAGTTTCATCCCACTAGAAGTCACACCTTGAAAAGCAAACATAGTGAAAAGCCTGCTTGAAATCCTGGGGCAGCAGAGATGGGTAGATCTCTGGGCTTAAGATAGCCTACTTGGTGAGTTCCTGGTCAATGGCAGACTAAAAATATAAGGTGCATGGCACTTGAGGAGTGATATCTAAGGCTGTCTATTGGCACATGCAAAGAGAAAGAGAAAGAGAGAGAGAGAGAGAGAGAGAGAGAGAGAGAGAGAGAGAGAGAATCAGTAGAGGATCTTCCCAAGCCCAAAGCAGGCTGAATATAAGAATAAGGACAAGTCCTGAGGTAGCTGGAGTGGAATAGTTCAGGGCTGTCCAACAGAAATTTTTGCCAACATTAAAATGCTTTACATTTCAGCAAACAACAGCCACACAGGGCTACTGAACAATTAAATGTGGCTACAGTGACAACAGCATAGTAAACTCCTTCTACCATATCCTCCCAATATATTAACATATGTTAGAGACCATCCATCTAAAATTAGAGAGAGAAAAAAAAGATTGAGTGAATTGTCTCAAGCTGATACAAGCTGTTCCTACTTACTTTCTTCTGTAACCCAGTTTTCTAGTGTTTTAAGGAAGATGGTCTGGCCCATCTGCATCCCTTGTGGTGCTACCACATCCTCTATAAATTTGGCCAACCAAAGAACAAGACTAATACCAGGAAGAGGGAACCAGGAGACTACAACTTATCAGAGGAGGAAAACTATCCAGAGAAGAAAGAAAGCATTCCATCTTTAGACATTCTTATTTTACTTATTTTTATTTAATTTTTGTGATTTTCATATAATATAGTTTGATGGCATTTGGATCTATTTGCATCTCTCACCACTGTCCCACCCCCAATTTAAGGTATTATCATATGTGTGTGTGTGTATGCATAATAGCCTATAGAGTCTGATCTGTCCAAATATCTTTCTTTTTTATGTAAATGGGAAGGGACGTGGACAGTAGAAAAAAAATTTTTTAATTAATTAATTTATTTATTTGTATGAATGTACTGTCTGCATGAAAGTCTGTGCACCTATGTCGTGTAATGCCTCAGAGGTCATAAGAGGGTGTCAGACTCCCCTGGAACTGGAGCTAAAGATGGTTCTCAGCCGCCAAGGGTGCTGGGGATCAAACCCCGGTCCTCTGCAAGAGCAGTCGGCACTCTCAACCACTAGGCCATCTCTCCACCCCCCTAAATATCTTTCATTGTAGGTCTGGCATCTACTGGGCCCACCAAGAGTCCCGTCTGTAAGATGCTGTCTCTCCCTCTCCCAGCAGCCATCAATTGCCAAAGTTTCTTAGGTTGGGTTGTGGTTTCTTACCCACTTCCCCATGTCTATGCTAAGATTTTTGCCTGGTTTGAGCTTGCACAGAACTTGTGTGTGCTGTCACCACTGCTGTGAGTTCATATGAGTAACTGCCCAGATGTCTGGAAGACTCTGCTTCCTTGTGGTTAATCACCCCCTCCTCTTACAACCTTTCTGCCTCCTCTTCTCCAGTGATCCCTGAGGCTTGGGAAGCAGATGTTTGACATGGGTGTCTTATTCAGGGATAAGCACTCTGCAGCCTATGGTTCGCTACACATTGGCAAATTGTTGGTTTCTGTGTTTATCATCATTTGCTGCATTGCAACTCTCTGGTGAGAGTTGAGAGATATATTAATCCTATGTGTAGAAGCTATATTGAAAATATGTCATTAGGGTTAAGCATCTCATAGACACTAATTCTCTGCATTTGACAAGCTCTGGAACTTTGTAGTGGTCTCCATCTGTTGCAAAAAGAAGCTTCTGGGGTTCCAGCATGCAGCGTGGGTGGATGTAGACTAGCGGTCAGCACAACACCAGCATGCACCCAGGTGAGGCCCACTGGCCTTGGTGCTTTGCACACCCCACCCCACCCCCACCCATGGAGGCTTGATATCAGCCAGAATTCTCCCACCTTCTGGTTCCAGTGCACAGCATGGGTGGACATAGACTCAGAGCCAGAAAAACACTAGAGTGTGCCCAGGTGAGGTCCACCGGCCTTGGTGCTTTGCACAACCCACCCCTACTCCTCCACCTGTGGATGCTTGGTATCAGCTGGAAACCTCCCACCTTCAGGTTCTAGCCCACAGTGAGGGTAGACATAGACTCCCAGCCAGCAGGTCAACAGGGTACTGGTGCACCAGCCAAAGTAGCAACACCCCACCCAAGCTGGCAGAGCTGAGGTGCAGAGGATCTAGTAGGCACAGGATTAGTGATTCTAGTCTGCACAGCCAACATTGAGGCACTAGAATCCAAACAAACAAACAAAGAAACAAATAAACGAAAAAACAAATTCACATGCCAAAGACACAAAGAAAAAACAACATGGGAAAAGCTCATAATAAATCCACACCAAACACTACCAATCCTACAGAAGATTCTTACAATGAGATCTCCCTGGAAAGAAAACAAGACATGGACCATAGAAGAACGATTGTAGACATATTCAAAGAAATCAAAGAATATAAAGAACAACATAGAGAACTAAGGGGAGAGAATGAAAAACTCAAGAAAGACCTAGAGGGAGAGAATGACAAATGTTGAAAAGAACTAAAGAGAGGAAATGACAAACTCCACAAGGAAGTGGAAACACTGAAAAGATCCCAGGCTGAAATGAAAAAAGAAACTGACCAAGGAACCAAGGAGCTACAAGATGAGAATGACAGGCTCCAGAAGGAAGTGGAAATACTAAAAAAATCACAGGATGAAACGAAAAAGGAAAGTGAACATTCATCCATTTAACAAGAAAGGATGGGAAAAAGCCTCGGAAGCAGAATGGAAGAAGCAGAAAAAAAGAATATCACACCTGCAGGATAACCAGAGCTACTAGAATGCTCAAGTAAAGATTATGAACAATTAAAAAAAAAAAAAAATAAGAGTGAAACCACAAGGAAATGTGGGACATTATGAAAAGACCAAACCTCTGCATCATAGAGATAGAGGAAAGAGAAGAATCCCAAGACAACCTAGTGACCAGATCTTCAACAGAATAGTAGAAGAAAATTTCCCTAAAGTGAAAAAAGACAAACCCACATGAATACAAGAAGCACATAGAACACCAAAGAGACAGGAGAAATTCCCCATGCCATATCATGGTTAAAATGCTAGATGCTCAAAACAAAGACAAAATATTGAAAGCCACAAGAGAAAAACAACAAGTTACATATAAGGGGAACCCATCAGAATTACAGCTGACTTCTCGGTGAAAACTATGAAAGCCAGAAGAACGTGGACCAAAGTTTCCCAGTGCTAAATGACTTTAGATGCCAACGCAGACTACTATACCATAAAACAATAAATATCATAAAACACATAAATGGTTTAAAGACAAAAACTACATGATCATCTCAATTGATGCAGAAAAAGCCTTTGACGAGATCCAGCATCCCTTCATGCTTAAAGTTCTAGAGGGAATTGGACTGAAGGGAACATTCCTCAACATGATCAAGGCCATATGTAGCAAGCCCACTGCCAAGATCATCTAAAGGGAGAAAAATTGGAAGCATTCCCCTTAAAGGTGGGAACTCAGCAAGGCTGCCCCTTATTGTCACTCCTCTTCAACATAGTGTTTGAAACACTTGCTAGGGCAATAAGACAAGAGAATGAAATTAAAGGAGTACTAATCAGAAAAGAGGAAGTTAAATTACCCCTTTTTGCAGATGATATGATAGTTTACCTAAGGGATGCTAAAAACTCTACCAGAAAACTCCGAAAAAATGATTAAGAGTTTCAGTAAAGTAGTGGGATACAAAATTAATCTAGAAAAATCAGTAGCCTTTCTTTACACCAACAATAAGCAACTGGAGAAGGAATATAAGGGACCTTCCCACTCACAATAGCCTCAAAAACAATAAAATACCTAGGATAAGCCTAACCAAAGACACCAAAGATCTCTACAACAAAAATCTTAAATCCCTAAAGAAGGAGATTGAAAATGACATCAAAAGATGGAAAGACCTCCTATATTCATGGATTGGAAAAAATAATATAGTAAAAATGTCCATTTTACCCAAATTGATACACAGATTCAATGCAATCCCAATCAAAATCCCCGAGTTTCTTCATAGACTTGGGGAAAAAAATCCTTAAATTCATATGGAAAAACAAAAGATCCCGAATAGCTAAAGCAACCCTGAGCAAAAAATGCAATACAGGAGGAACTGCTTTACCAGACTTCAAGCTATATTTCAGGGCTATAGTCATAAAGACGGCCTGGTACTGGCACAAAAAACAGACCCATTTACCAGTGGAACAAAATTGAACATCCAAACTTGAGCTCATACAATTTCAGCCACCTCATATTTGACAAAGGGGCAAAAAAAAGCTCAATGGAGGAAGGATAGCATCTTCAGTAAACAGTGCTGGCAAAAGTGGATCACCATTTGCAGAAGAACAAAATTAAACCCTACCTCTCACCTTGTACAAAAATCAACTCCAAGTGGATCTCAACATGAAACCCCAAACCCTGAAGGTGATACAAGAAAAAGTTGGCAACAACCTATAAGAAATAGGTGTAGGAAAAGACTTTCTAAACCAGACAGCAGCTGTCCAGGAAATAAGGTCAACAGTTGACAAATGGGACCTCATCAAACTCAAAACCTTCTGTACAGTGAAAGAAACAATCAAGGAAGTGAAGAGAAAACCCACAGAGTGGGGGAAAATCTTCACCAGTGATACATATGACAGAGCATTAATGTCCAGAATATATAGACTACTCAAAAAACAAAGAAGAAAACAAACGACCTACTCAAAAGACGGAGTAAAGAGCTAAACAGAGACTTCCCCAGTGAGGAAGTAAAGATGGCTGAGAAACATCTTAAAAAGTGTTCAACCAATATGACTGGCTAAGATCAAGGAGAAAAAAAGACACCAAATGCTGGAGAGGTTGTGGGGAAAGGGAACACTCATCCACTGCTGGTGGGAATGTAAACTTGTACAAACATTATGAAAAGTAATGTGGAGAATCCTTAAAAGACTCAAAATGAGCCTACCACCTGACCCAGCCATACATCTCCTGGGTATATACCCACAAATGCATCCTACTGGATAGATACATGCACATCTAGGTTTACTGCAGCTCTCTTTACAATAGGGAAGAGCTGGAACCAACCCAAATGCCCCTTGACAGATGACTGGATGACAAAAATGTGGTACAGCTACACAATGGAGTTCTATTCAGTGGTAAAGAAAGATAACATCATGAACTTTGCAGGTAAATGGATGGAACTAGAAGCCATTATGCTAAGTGAAGTAACACAGTCCCAGAAAAACAAATGGGGAATCATTTCCCACATTTGTGGATGCTAACAGTAAATCCCCAGTTGAAAGGCAAGCTGAACAACATTATTGTTATATTTCTTTTTATCTGAAAGCAAGTGTGTTGTTATAATGTAAATCTCTTAACAGGCTCTAGAATAAAACTACCACATATTTTCAGACTCTGTAATTACTGTATATGGGTAAAAGGTATGTGTTCATATTTTAGAATAATATAAAATTAAAGGGGGAAATGTGAAAAAAAACAAGATAGCATTTGAACATATATGTATCAAAATTATGACCTCTGGGAATAAACTGGGACAGGGAGAGGGGCAAGAAGGGAGGAATGTATCCCCCAAAAAAAGAAGCTTCTTTGATGAGAGTTGAAAGGTACACTCTCTGTAAGTATGAAGATACATATTTAGAATACAGTAAGAAATTAGGTTGGGCTAGGGATAGGACAAAAGTACACTTTTCTCTAGGATCTATGACCTCTCCAGATATGTGTAATTGGTTATATTTACAGTACCACACATGAGTTTTCTCCCTTTAAGTAGGCCTTAATTCCAATTAGACAGCTGTTGATTATCCCCAAGATGAAAGTGCCACTACTGCACCAATAGCAATAGTTTCCTGGGCCAATTATTGTTGGGATTATTGCTTGTTTGTTTATGTTTTTGTTTTTTTATACAGGGTCTCCAAGTAGCCACAGCTGGCCTCACTATATAAATCAGACTGGCCTTGATCTCACAGAGATCTACCTTCCTCTGCTTCTTAAGTGCTGGGATTAAAGTCATGCACCACCACACCTGGATCATTGTTAATTTTAGGCTTTATATCTGGGTAGTAATCATAAAATTTGCAGGTAAATGGGTAGAACTAGAAACTTATTCTACATGAAATAACACAACACTCAGAAAAACAAGCAGCATATGTTCTTGTTCATCTGTGGATCTTAGCTCCCTAAAAGTTATACCAACACATCACTTCAGCAGCCAGAAAAATGGAAAGGAACCACTGCAATAAAGGGAAAAAAGTGACTGGGAGAGGGATAGTAGGAGACAGATGTTATTGTGGGAGAAATGTGAAAAATGGGGGTATAGGGAGGGAATAGGAATGTGTATATAGGGCTAGCGAGAGGAGAGACAAATAATGCTAGATAGCATGAAAAACCAGAGGGAAATGTCTTAGTTCAAAGTCCTATTGAAAACACATATAATAAACATATGAGTACATGTGTATAACTGAAGGCTATATAACAAGATACACAGTGCCAGGCAGGAGAAACATCCCTTTGAACCGTTGGTCAGGGTGGTCCAAGAGATGCCAAAACAAAATAGGCCACAGTCCTCAACTGCCTTCCAGAACTTGAAGGTCAGACCCTACTGCTGAAGACAGGCCACAATTCAGACATAACACTTGGAGTAATGGAGTTGGAACTGACCTGAAGGCCTCCCCTCTGAAGACTAGCTCTCATGGAATCAGAGAATACTATACAAGCTGCCAAGGGAGAAAAATCAATCAATGGTCTATCTAGCCCACCTTACATATTTCTGAGGCCAGAGCTAAGTATTTTATACAGGCCATGAAGTCTAGGAAAGGACCATGGACAGTGCTGAGTGCAGCAGAGAGGTAACTGGGAAAAAAGTAATCTTTCCATTCCCAAAGGTTATTCACACAGCTGTCCCATTAAGGCTAGATATGGAAACAGCATCCACTGCTCATGTGGTACATTGTTTCACACTGAGTAGATGGCTATGTTCCACCTGCCTTAATAATTTTATAAGGTCTTCTGAGAATCTTTTAACATGAAAAGAATATAATAAGTAGCAAAATGTGCCAGTTAAGAAAAGCTCTGTTTATCTCCTTTCTTTAGCCTGTTCCAATTTCAAAAGTGTGTTTTCTATTGGCCAGCCTGGTATCTTTATCAGATGGACTCTTTTGGGAGGTTGATCACTCTTTGCACTTATTCTTTTTCCCTTCACAATGGATGGGGAAGTGGTGCTACCTTCCTTGTTGATATTGGAGTTGGCACATGACTTGCTTCAGCCAATGCAATTGGGTAGGTAAGGTATGAAGACTACCACCTCTGGGTGAAAGCTTTTTACAGGACTGTGATTCTCAGCTCGGCCCTTGCTCTTTCTCTCTAGGATTAGATTGTACCCTTTCGATCATGGCACGGCCTGTACCCTGGGCCTGGGCAAACCTTGGAGCACAGAAGTACTACAACGTGGACCAGATCTTACGTCCTCCTCTAATTGGAAGAACTTAATGGTTTAAGTCTCTGAGCCCTTATTTGGGAGAAGGGGAAGGGGTTATTACAGCAAAGCTAATACACCAGCTCCTGTTTAACAAACTTACATGGGTCATTCATCATGTGACCCCCCCACCTGCCTTTCAATGCAGTCTATTGACACTCCTCTCCTTTCCACATATGCACACACTGTCTTCCAGCTCTTAAAAAGACACTAAGCTTTCTCAAGCTTCTAGGAGTCAGAAAAGGTCCAGATTATTTGTAACTACTTTGAAGTTTCCAGTATATTTGTTTTAATAAAGAAATAGGAAAATAAGAATTTCAAATATCAAGCTGGGTGATTTAATGAAAATTTTATAACATAAATAAATTAATACCTTAGTAGGTAAAGCACTGAAGCTATAAGTTCAACTCTCAGAATTCAAATAAAAAACTGGGAATTAGCAAATTATCTCTCCTGGTTCAATAGAGGCACTTTTATCTGGATGTAATCAACAGCTGTCTAATTAGACTTAAAGCCAATAGGAGGGAATTCATCCATAGCACTGTAAACATAGCTAAGTACACATGGCTGGAGATATCATAGAGCCTAGAGAAGAACCTACTACTGCCACTTTATTAGACCAATGTAATGTCTTACTATGTTTTTCTTTGGAGACAAAGTCTCCCTATAGCCACAGCTGACCTGGAATACACTATGTAGCCCAGCTGGTCTCAATCTCAGAGATCTACCTGTCTCTGCCTCCTGAGTCCTGAAAGTAAAGGCAAATGCCACCACATGTGGACTTACTATACTTTAAATACATATCCGTATATTTGTAGACAAAGGTAGCTCTCAACACTTACAAAGTCTTACAACTGATTAAAACACAGAGGATAAATGACTGTGGGGTGCTCAGCCCTCACTGATACATCTACAGTGCAACCTCTACACCTAGGGTTCAGGGACAGAAAGATTGTAAGAGCTACAGGAACAAGATGCCTGCTGCTATATAACACATTCTAAACAGGATGGGGAAGCTGCACCTATGAACCCTCCCATAGTGTTGGAGTCTAACAAGATCTGCATGACAAAACTAGTTGACATGGTGATGTGGATGGGGAGACTATCACAAGGTCCCACCCTGCCCTCTTTAAGAATGTGGCTGCTGTTCTGCAACCCTTCCCCAGCAGGCAATCACTCCCTCCATTTTATAGGAGAACCTTATACTGCACTGCAACCTCAGGTAGAAGATTGTAATATGCTTGGCAATCTTTGAGGTGAGATATTAGAACTCAGTAAAATACTTGAGAATGGAATAAAGGACATATCAAAACAATCATTCACCATGATCAAGTTGGCTTCATTCCAGAGATGTGGGAATAGTTAGATCAGCATAGGCAAGTCAGTAAATGTAATGCATCACATAAAGAGTCTCAAGGACAGAAACCACATAGTCACCTCAACAGAAGCAGAAAAGCTTTTGACAAAATGTCTTGAGGTCTTTCTTTCCATAAAATCCACCATAGGAAAGAGTAAAGCTAAAGGCATTAGTCTGGTAAATTGGCCCTCGGAGAGGCTAGAGAACCCTGATTTGTAGCTGTTGTTGATTTCCATAGTATCAATATGATATCTGATTTCAAGTCACTAATATGGGTATCACTGAATGCAGAGTTGGCAAGAGATGTGGTTAACTGGATCTTGTGAGCTTTCCCACCAAATTGTGTAAATAATGGAGAAATGACTGTGGAGTCAGCAGAGAATTCAGAGCTTGGCTGAGGAAGGGGTGAGGGGAGAGTAAAGGAGGGCTCTATGGCATATGGGGCATTTCCTGATTCCAAAAGTTCTCAGCCAAGGTTCATGTTCTTAAGTCTGATCTGTCCAATGGACCCACAAATACAATAGTAGACAACTGTCCTGGCATAACTCACTTCTCTTAAGACAAATTTTATAACTTTGTTGTAAAGAAAACTATCATACTACCGATTTTCTACAACAGAGATGCAGATCAGGGGCTGCTTGCTTCTATATTTACTGCTACCTAACAAATTACCCCAAAACTGGGGAGGCTCTTCATCCCAACATGGCTCACTGACAGGGCTGGCCAAGTGACACTGGCTTTAAGCTGGGAACTCATGTAGGTGAAGACCAAAGGCCGTGTTTCTCTCTGTGTTGCTCCTCACTAGGCTGATAATGTGCTTCTCAGGCATTCTCATAGCTGCAGCAGTGTACCAGGAGCAAGAATCTCAGGAAAACCAAGCAAAATCCTACTACATTTAATGATCTGTACTCAAAACTCTCAGCATCAATTCTGCCATAATCACAAGTTTGAATGGAGTCTGAAGCCACATATTCTTTATCTGTCAATAACAGCAGTATCAATATTACATTAGCAAAAGAATGTGTGATAGCCAGGTGTGGTGGTGCACACCTTTAATCACAGGAGGCATAAGCAGGCATATCTCTGTGAGATCGAGGTCAAACTGGTCTCCATAGCAAGTTACAAGGCAGCTGGGGCTAAGGGAGACTCTGTCTCAAAAAAAAAAAAAAAAAAAAACATATATACTTACCCATCTGGAAAACAGAATCTACCACGTGCTGCCAAGGATGAAGGGAATGTTTCACTTTTTGCTGGCTTCTTTGTTTAGGAACTCAGCACTTTACAGGCTACAATAGCCATACCGTTCCCTAGCGTTAGGTGCTCCTTGCTGTAAAATTCCTGCTTCTGGCCTGTTAGAAGGACCTCTTCCCAATTTGACTTGTTGTGAAATGGACTGATTTTAACTAGGGATTCTAGTACTTAAGACTTAAGTAGCATTACACAAAGCAGTGTGGTAACTGGGTGGGGAGTTATTTCAACAGATAGTTTAGCAGAGAAAGTCAACCCTGATAAAAAGAAAAACAAAACAAAACAGTGCCCACCCCAGGATAACTGTGTGCACTCTCTAAGGAATAATGTCAGAGGCTTTATGCTGTGGGTGGGGGTGGGGAACACCCAGGAAAGTCACTATGTCCTCAAACTCCTCAAACACCAACCTAAGGGAAGGAAGATGGTGTCCAGAGCTGTCACAATGTGTTATCAAAAGTATCTAGTTTTCAACTATGGGGAGACATAGAAAGAAATACTAGACAAAAAGCAGGCAAAGGTGGACTACCTCAGAAAAGGACCCAAATATTAGATACTAGATTTAACAAATACTGAAAACTAGCCATTATAAATATGTTCAAATCACACAAGAAAGAAAAGATGGCTCAATTGGTAAAGTGCTTGAGACACAAGCATGAACATCTAAATCCATACCCCTGGCACCCAGGTAAAAACTGAGCATGGGCAACATACCTGTCCTACAAACCCTGTGAAGACAGGAGAATCCCTGGAGTCAACTGGTCCACTAGTCCAGCCAAATTGGAAGTGCAGGTACTGTGAGACATCCTGTCTCCAAAAATAAGATGGAAAAAAACTCCTGACATCGATCTCTGGCCTCCACACATACACATACATGTGTACACATACTCAAATGCACACACATATATACACAACACATACACACACACACACACACACACACACACACAAAAAGGAACCAAATAAAAATTATGCAACCTAGAGAGGGTCGACGGATTTGAGCCAGTGGCTCTGCACCTTTGTGCAGGCTGGCAGGAAGTCACTTGGGCAGGTGTCAGGGCACGGGCTAGGTCAGGCATACACACACACACACACACACACACACACAGACACCGCCACCACCGGAGATTGGTGAGAATCCAAGTGGACTTTTTTTTGGAGAACCTTCCGAACAAGAAGAGAAGAGTGTTTTGGCTTCCAATATCCAATATATAAACTGAAAACTAGACAAGACAATACTCGATGAACAAGGAGGAGGAAAGGGGAAAAAAAAAAAGCATCTGAAGGAGGAAAGCAAAACCATCTGCTAACATAGTGAAAAGGTATTTGTGATCTGAACCACAAAAGGGAAGCCCACATGCCAGGGACATGACGAAGGGACAACATGGGAAAGGCACAGGATAATCCTGCACCAGGCTCTAACAAACTGTCGTATGGTCTAGCCGGGTCGGGGTTGCGCTATCTTGGGCTTACAACCGTGTGACCCGTATGCGAGCAGAACCAAAGTAACCGCCTAGGAGGCACTAGATGAGCTCGTGTTAGGAGCCGTGAGGATGTAGACGGGTCGACGAGAGTGGAGAGAAGGGCCGAGTCCCGCGCGACGACTCTACCCGACGAAAGGGCACGACGAGGCAAGAGCGCAGGGGGAGAGGAGAGCGCGCGGAGCGGCAAGCCTGCAGCTTGGCCGCAGGGCCCGCAGCCCGCGGCACTCGAGCGCTTGCCGACGCGCGGCGGCGGCGGCCGTCCGCTCGTGCCGCCTCTATGTCGACCTCACGAGGACGCCTGTCCTGCGTGCGGCTGCACACGCGGGCGTCCCCCTGCGTCCACTTCCGCGCTCTCCCTGTCGTCGCGTTGTAGAATCTTGGCTTTCTTTCCGATGGCAGCGTGCTCGCTCGCCTTTTCCTGGCTGCTCAGATCGCTCGGCCGGTGCTCGGATCGTGTGCCCCTCCGTAGTCCGCCCGCGCGCGGGCCGTTCGACGCCCGCGATGCCCGGGCATGCAGGTAGGGAGCATGGGCACGTAGAGGTCCGTGCAGAGGAGTTTTCGGAGTGCTGATACCAATCGCACGACGCTTTGGATATTGTAGTTAGGTTGTTGGGTAGAGGGTGTACTCAGATTTCCCACTCTTTCCCTCGTTCTTTGATATCTCTCCTGCACTAAGCGGCTTGGAATGGGATGTGTATTCTGGTTCCACTTATAATATTGGGAGTATGTAAATTTGTCTTTTGATTTTACAGGAGTTACCATTTAGGAGATTGGCCTGCAGTCTCAGAAGAGACCTGGACTGTGGACTTTTGAATGACATTGAGACTGGTAAAGACTATGGGGACTTTAAGTTTCTAAATGTCATTTTGCATTTTATATGGTCATGAGTATGGGGCCAGGGAGTGGAATGTGGTGGTTTAATGTGTGTCCCCCATAGGCTCCTAAGGTATTCAGACGTTTGTCTCCAGTTGGTGCACTGTTTTTGGAGCCTTGGTGGTGTGTGGCCATGCTTGCGGAAGGGTGTCACTGGGGGCAGGCTTAGTGAGCTAACAACGCTCATGTCTACAGTTGCCCTCTCTTGTTTCCTGTGCTCTCTGCGAGATGTGACCTCGGTTTGCTGCTCCAGATCCAGACCGCCACGCCTCCTCCCACCCCAATGGACTCTATTCCCTGGAAACGCCAATCGTAAGCTCAATAAACTCTTCCTTTTATAAGTTCCTTGGTCATGGTGCTTTTATCACAGCAACAGAAAACTGACTAATACACCAACCAACAAAGTAAGGAACAAGAAGAAAAGATTGAGAAGCTCAAAAGGAATGGAAATACAAAGAAACACACGGATGCAAACGAAAAAGGAATTAGAACACTCATCCAATCAAGAAGAAAGGAAAGGAAAAAAGCCTCAAAAGTAGAATGGAGGAAGCAAACAAAAATTCAGATCTGGAAGATAACACAGAAAACAATTAAAAAGCTCAAATAAAGATCATGAAAAATTTAAAAACACACAAAAGTGGAACAACCAAGAAATATGGGACACTATGAATAGATCAAAACTCCTCACGATATAGAGGAAGGAGAAAATCTAAAGAGAATAGTATTGATCAGATCTTCAACAGATAATAGATGAAAATTTCCCCAAACTAAAATAGACCAACCCCTACAAATACAATAAGCACATAGGACCCCATAGACAGATCAGAAAGAACACCCCACGCCATATCGTAGTTAAAATGCTAGATGCCCAAAACAAAGACAAAATTCTGGAGGCTACAAAAGAAAAACAAGTCACATACAAAGGGAAACTTATCAGAATTACAACTGACTCTGGCTCGCCTCAAACCATGAAAGCAGAAGAACATGGAGCAAACATTCCCAGTGTTAAGGGACTACGGATGCCAACCCAGATACTTACCCAGCAAAATGTCGACTGTAGTTGAAGGAGAGAGAAAAATCTTCCATGACATAACAAGATGATGGACATACATGTCTGGAAAACCAACCTTCATAAAATACTTGAAGAATTCAAAGGGCAGAAGAGAGGAGCAACATCCTCAAACACCTAGGAAAGAAACTACTAAAAACCATACCATAGGAGCAAATCCAGAGGCTAGAAGTCCAAATGGATAATAAAGTGAAAGGAAGCAACATCCATCTTCAATTATAACCTTAAATTATTAATGGGCTAACTCCCCAATCAAAAGGCATAGACTGGGAGAGTTAGGAACAAAACCCATCTATATGCTGTCTACAGAAGCCCATCTCATTTCAGGTACACACTAACTTAAGGTGAAGGGATGGAAGAAAGTATCCAAGCAAATGGTACCAAAAAGAAAGCGGGTGTGGCTAGTGTTCTATCAGACAAAATAGACTTCAAGCAAAAGAATAAAAAGAGACAAAGAGGGCCCATTACATCTTCATTAAAGAAACAATTGACGATGAAGATCTCAAAATCATGAAAATTTATGCACCAAATACCGTGCACCAAACTTTATAAAGACAATTCTTCAGGATCTCACAGGCACAGATTAACCCCAGCAGACCAAAGTAGGGGACTTCCATACCCCATTACGTCCACTAGACAGAGCAACAGACAAAGGACAAACAGAGAGACATCTGAACTAAATGACACATCAGCCAATGGACCTCACAGACATCTATGCTATCTCACCCACCGAGATACACTTTTTACTCAGCACTCATGGAACATTCTCCCAAATACGCCCTACTACTGGGGGAAGAAAACCCACACAAATATAAAAAGATTAAATTACTCATGCATTCTATCAAACCCCAGTACAAAAACTCATATCCCCACCGATCACCCTACACACCTAACGGAACACATGGAGACTAACAACACTCTCCGATCATGATGGGTCAACGGAAGAACTAAAGAAGATAAAACTTCCTGGACATGACATGTTCCAGTTCTGCCACAGCAAACTTCAGCAACCTAAGAGGGAGTTTATAGCTCTAAGTGCCCACATTAACCCACAACCGAAGAGCACAAGTGACTCTAACACCTGCCCCTCCTCTTGAGAGCCACAACCATAACCCTACACGAGCTACCAGAATACAAATCGCGCGCAGTCAATGAGCAAGCCTACAAACTACCTGATCCAACGTTGGTTCCTTGGAGAACTCAAGCTACGCCACCTCTGCCCAGTTACCAACCCGAAGAGGGAACAACTCCCCCTCTCAATGCTCTGCCGTGAAAGGGGCATTCACAACACTAGCCGCTCCGGACAATCATACAGGAATACTTCAAAAACTTATACTCTACAATAAGTTTGAAAACCTGAAGAATGATGAATATCTGAAATCCTGGAATCACCAAAGCTCAACCAAGAAGAGATTGACAGCGTAACTAGACCAATAGTCAGGAAGAAATTGAAGATGTAATAAGTAGCCTCCCAACCAAAAATGCCCAGGCCCAGATGGTTTCACAGCAGAATTCTATAAAATATTTCGAAAAGACTTACAACCATTACTACTCATGTTTAGAAGGATACAAATGGAGGAGTTCTCCCAGATTCCTTCTATGAAGCCACATCACGCTACTACCAAAACCAGGGAAAGAACAACCAAAAGGAGAACTATAGACCAATCTCCCTAATGAACACAGATGCCAAAATTCTAAGCAAATTGCATACAGACTCACATCAAGAACAATCATCCACCATGAAAATGGATTATACCAGAGATGCTAGGGAGGTTCAACATATGAAAATCAAATAAATATCAATAAACAAAAATGGATGAAGACAAAACCACACCATCATCTCAATTGAGACGGAGAAAGCCTTGACAAAATCCAGCATCCTTCATGTTTAAAGTCCTAGAGGGAATTGCTGGAGGGACTCATTCCTCAATGTAATCAAAGCCATATACAGGAAACCCATAGCCAATTCATCCAATGGGGAAACGACAGAAGCATTCCCCTTAAAGGTAGGAACTCGGCAAGGATGTCCCTGTCACCACCTTTTCAATATAGTGCTTGAAACCTTGCTAGGCAATAAGACAAGAAAAGGAATTAAGGAGTTCTAATGGAAAAGAGAAGTCAAGCTATCCCTTTTTGCTGTGTATTTTGTCTACCAAGGGATGCTAAGAACTCCACCAGAAAACTCCTAGAAATGATTAAGAGCTTTGTAAAGTGGCAGGATACAAATAATCTAGAAAAATCAGTCGCTTTCTTTTACCAACAACATGCAACTGAAGAAGGACTACAAGGAAGACCTTCCACTCACAATAGCCTCAAAACAATAAAATACCTAGGAATAAACCTAACCAAAGACACAAGGATCTCTACAACACAAATTCTAAACCCCTGAAAAAGGAAATGAGGAAGCATCAGAAGTGGACAAACCTCCCACTGCTCACTGGATGTGAAAATAAATATAGTAAAATGTCCATTCCTACCCAACTAGTGTACAGATTTAATGCAATCCCAATCAAAATCCCCAAGAGTTTCTTCACGGCTTGGAAAAAAAATCCTCAATTTCATTGGAAAAACAAAAGACCCGAATAGCCAAAGCAACCTGAGCGGAAAAGAGCAATACAGGGGGGATCGTATACCAGACTTCAAACTATACTACAGGGCTGTAGTCATAAAAACAGCCTGGTAACTGGCACAAAAACAGACCAGTTGACCAATGGAATAAAACTGAAGATCCCACCTGAGCATACAATTTCAGCCACTTCATATTTGACAAGGGTCAAGAAGACACAATGGAGGAAAGACAGCATCTTCAGCAAGTGGTGTTGGCAAAACTGGTCACCCCTTGTAGAAATGAAATTAACCCCTACCTCTCACCCTGTACAAAAGTCAACTCCAGATGGATCAAAGACCTCAACGTGAAACCCAAACTCTGGAAGTGATAGAAGAGAAACTTGGCAGCAGACTACAAGACATAGGTGTAGGAAAAAGACATTCCTAAACAGACAGCAGCTGCACAAGAAATAAGATCGACAATTCAAAGGGACCTCATTAAAACTCAAAGTTTCTGTAATCAAAAGAAACAATAAAGGAAGTGAGAGAAAACCCACAGAGTGGGAGGAAACCTTCACTGCAGATACATCTGACAAGCATTATTTCCAGAATATACAACTACTACAAAAACAAAGAAGAAAGAAACAAATGAATCACTCAAAGATGGAGCAAAGATCTGAATAGACTTCAAGAGGATGATTAGAGATGCGAGAAACATCTTAAGAAGTATTCAACATCACTAATAATTAAGGAAATGCAAATTACAACACTTTGACGATATCATCTTATCCAATAAGATGGCTAGGATCAGGAATACGAATGATTACCAAGTGCTGGAGAGGTTGTGGGGAAAGGGGAAACACTCATCCATTGCTGGTGGAATGTAAACTTGTACAGCCACTATGGAAAGCAGTATGGAGAATCCTTTGAAGACTCAAAATGACTGACAATTTGACCCAGTCATGCACTCCTGGGTATATCCCACAAGATCATCTTACTGCAGAGATAACATGCACGTATGTTTACTGCAGCTTGTTCACAATCAGCAAAAACACCCAGGTGCCTCTCAACTGACGAGTGGATAGAGAAATGTGGTTACATGTTCAATGGAGTTCTATGCCGTGTAAAGAGGGACAACATCATGAACTTTGCCAGGTAATGGATGGATCTAGAAGACATTATGTTAGTGAAATAACACGGTCCCAGAAAAACAAACAATTGTGTCCCTCATATATGGATGTTGTACAAAACCCGATATATATTTCTCATGAGAAGGATGATATAAAAGAACAACAACAGAAAGTGCATCAGAAAACGGACTGAAATGGTGAATTGGGAAGTGTGGGAGGGGCGGGAGAGGACATAGGGTGTATATTCATTAATTCATATTTCTTGACGTGAGTTCAAACAAGTACCCAGTTTTGCCCAGGACACTGTCACAGGTTACACGGTGGCTTAGGACTCAGTAAAAGTAAATAGTGTATATTAAACAACATTGGTTACAGGCTCTGATAAAACGCGTAATGCATCTGAGTTAAACGGAGATCTAAATGCTGTTGTCCACGTTTGTTCTACATAAAATCTGTATAACAATAACTTTGGGATTGGCACATACAAATGTTCTCTCTAATTTTCTGTTGTACAGTATCACCTATAGCATTCTCTTTCACCTATAAAGATGACTTAACAAAAAAATTACGTTTTCTCCCCAAGTTAATCACATACAGTCACCCAAAACCGCATGGTGATTGATGAAAGCTGTGCCTTGATTCCTCCCTATAAGTATGTATAATACAACTGCCTTCTGAGGACTCATGGGTCAAAAACAAAAACCCATAAAAAAAGAAAAAAAAGTGGGGGGGATACAGATAGAAATGAAACCTTTCTGTCAAAATCTTCCAATTCAAATTTAAAACTAACTACAGGAAAAGATTTGTAGTTCCCAACAGGTCAAAATGTCGACAACTTAATGCTGAGAAAAAAAGATACAGCCTTGGCATTGATAGGATGTACCAGAATTGCCAACGAAAGGTTGACCCGTTTGAACATTAAAAGGAAGGAAAGACCTCAGATTGCTACAAACATCAAACCCCTCTGTGGATCCTACTTGTAACAACTATTATAATGAGTCCTAATGAAACTTACCTTCTAGGAGCTGCAAAGGTTTTAATACAGAGACTTTCTTACCTCCCCCCCCATAGAACAAGGAGAAATATGATGATGATGTTGTTCTCCAACTGTAAATTGGGACAACTATTATGAGGTAATCTCTTATAAAACCAGTAACTGCCTTTTAATTGACTAATAGACATAGGAACTGTGAAAAGGATTTATTCTCTATCAGAACAAAGATAATATTAAAGTCTCCTTAGCTATGCCTTAAGCAAAACATATTAATGCAGGAGCTCTGACATCAGCAATGGATTATTCTACAAGGAGATGTATTGGCCCGGGGATCCAAGCCCCCACAAAGGCTCCTTGCCTCTAAATGGGATACCTGCAAGAGAGAGGCGATAAGGCCCTGCTGCGTTGAAGACCTCGATTAACATGGGAAAGATGTATTGAGACCGCACTTGCAGTTACAGATGGTCTCTGGAATACCAGAGAGTGTTACCAAAGGCCACTTACATACCAATAAAGCAATATAGTCTCCTTGAGTCAAGCAAGACTCCTCCATCCGCACCAGCTACACCTCACCTGCCCGGAAATACTGTGCAGCAGAGGCAGCCATATGCCTGATATCCCAAATCTAATTGGCTATTGGCTCTCTCCTTGGAGGAATAACCCATGGCTGATGCCACAAGCTTGCACCCTCTATGGTCAAGAGATGTTATAAGCCACGTAAGACCCTGTCATATTCAACAGAAAAAAAAATGTAATACATTAACATACCATCCAAACATCTGTGTCTATACCAAAGTAACCTATGATAACAATTAATACTGTTTAATAATACCTATATATCTAATTGCTTGTGCTTCATTAGTAGGATCGAAAGGTTATTCCTGGACAACTGTAAGCCCATGAAAAAACAGCCAGAAGTAACCAGAGTCCAAGACCACAGCTCCAGAGAAAGTAGAATGTTTTGCTTCTTACCACCTTGTGCCCCTTGTCTAAGCCTAGGGAAAAATCTGCGAAGAGGGGGTGGTAGAATGTAAGGGTGTGATTGGGGTGAACGGTGAACCTACAGCAATATAGCCTGCGATCTCATTTGATCAAACTTGATTGAACATACAAGCCCCCTGCTGGATGGTGAGACCAAGGGGCTGTGTGGGTTGGGCAACAACGCTTGCAAATGTTTACATGAAGGATGCTTGTACTCATAAATTATCACCTATTGCTAAAAAATGGAAAAAAAAAACTGAGAGAAAGATGCAGGACAGTATGGCAGAAGCATGATCTGGTGGGGTGTGGGGGATGGGGGAAGGGGGGGAAAATGTCTGAACTGAATTGAGAAAATGATGTTGAATACAAAAGCATCAAAAAATAATAAAGTTAAAAAAATAAAAAATAAATAAAATAAAAAGCCACCTCATATAAAACACAAAAAAAAAAAAACAACCAGGAAGTGAAAGAAACCCCCCAGAATAGGAAAAATCTTCACCAGTGACACATCTGCCAGAGGTTTAACATCAGAATATATAAAAATAGACACACACACACACCACACACACACACACACCACACAGAGAGAGAGAGAGAGAGAGAAGAGAGAGAGAGGAGAGAATCAAGAAAAAAATGGTCCAATTAAAGGATGGCTAAGAATCTAAACAAGAATTTGCAAAAGAAGAAATAAAGACAGCTAAGAAACATCTTAAATATTCAATGCTAATTAGGGAAGTGCAAATTAAAACCACTTTAAAATTTCATCTTACCCAGTCAGACTGGCTAAGATCAAGAGAACAAATGATACCAAACGCTGGAGATGTAGAGAGAGGGAAATGCAAACTCATGCAACTGCTATGGAAAACAGTGTGGAGAACTCTTTAATCCTAGGACTTGGGAGGCAGAGGCAGGCGGATCTTTGTGAGTTCAAGGCCAGCCTGGTCTACAGAGCGAGTTCCAGGACAGCTGGGGCTACAGGGAGACCCTGTCTCAAAAAGACCAAAAAAAAAAAAAAAACTAAAAATGAACCTACCATATGATTCAATTATACCACTCCTTGGCAACTACCCAACGGATTAATCCTATTGCAGAGATACTTGTACATCCCTGTTTGTTGCTGCTCTTTTTAGCACAATAGCTAAGAGATGGAACTCAACTGATGAGTGAATAATGAAAATGTGGTACATTTACCCAGTGGAGTTTTACTCAGTGGTAAAGAAAGAAAAAAAATCATGAAATTTGCTGGTAAATGGATGGAACTAGAGACTGTTACACTAAGTGAAGCAATATAGACTCACAGAAATAAACCACATATATTCTCCCTAATCTGTGGATGCTAGCACCAAATCCTTATAGGTGAATATATATCCTGATGCAACTGCAGGAACCAGGAAGATGGAATGGAACCAGGAAGCCAAACAAAAAGAAGGAACTTGATAGAGAACAACAATAGTACTCAAGTGTTACTAAGGGAGAAATGGATTACATGGGGGTATTTTTAAAAGAAGGTGAAGAGAGGGGATTATACCAGTTAACTATGGAGATAAAGGGAAAAGAACTCAATAGAAGCGGGACCACAGGAGACTTATATTATCAAGGGAGTAATGGGGAAAATGGGGATACTTTAAGTGGGGAAGGCATGGAGGGAGGGTTAGACATGGAGAGAAAGGAGAGAAAAATAAAGCCTAGCTAGTATAAAAACACCAGAGGGAATCATATTAGTCCAAAAACCTAGTGATAAATTACACATACAGTATGTCTACATGAGTGAAAACTTCCTTTGAGTTGTTGGCCAGGATAGTCCATGAGACCCCCAAAATTATATGGGCTATTGCCACATCACTTGATTGCTTCTCAGAACTTGAAGGTAAGACCCTATTGCTGAAGACAACATATTTTGGACACAGGATTTGGATCAATGGAGCTGGAACTGGCCTGGAAGCCACTTCCCCATGAAGGCTAGCTTTGGAGAGCTCTGTGGGAGCTGCTCAGGGAGCATCAATCCATGGTCCAACCCCAGCTTCAAGGCCTTATAATCAAATCAGTGACTGGCATAGCAATGACATTGGTGCAATTGTGGCACATTTATCTTGGGGTAATCAATAGCTCTCTAACTAGATTCAAAGCCCACTCAGTGGGAGGAAACTCAGGTGTGGTAGTGTAAATATAGCAAATATACATGAGTGGAGAGGTCATAAATCTTAGAGAAAACTGCAAGACTGTCATATCCCTAGACAAATGTAACTTCTTACTATGTGCAAAATATGGATCCTTATATTTACAGACAAGTATCTCAGTCACCACTCATCAAAGAAGCTTCTAATGTAACAGACAGAGATTACTACAGAGTACCACAACTGGTCACACATAGAGATTGTCTGTGAACTGCCCAAGCCTAAGTGGCACATCTACAATGTAACCTCTATACCTAAGGCTTTCAGAACATAGAATAAGGGGTAACCTCTCATGCAAGAGAGGGCCAGGAATACAAAAGCCAAAGCATAGAAAAGTGTGGCTTCTTAGGCAGGCCTCCTATATTAAACTCCACCCATTCAGTATTCAGGGACCATTGCAGAAGAGGTAGTAGAAAGATTGTAAGAAGAGGTGCATGACCATTTGGAAATAGAGTCCTAGAGGCTCCTGGGACCTTGCACCTATGAACCTATAGCAATGCTGTCAGTATGCACAAAACCCGAGCAAACTCAAGCAGAAATAAAACCCAGCACAGAAGTGTGGAAATGGGCAGCAGGCCCGAATATTAGTTGAAGAATTATTACCATCTGAGTACTGGGTTAGGAAAAGCTGATCTTAAAGGGAAGGACTCTAGATAAGCTGACTAGGCTCCAGTGGATGAACCTGCACTCACAGACATCTGGGGACACTAACTTGACAGGATAGGCATTAACACAAAATGAGAGAATGTATGAATAACAGTGGGGGGTATGGGAGGGTACCAGTTGAGAAGATTAAGACTGATTAAAATGTATCATATGGAATTTACAAAAGTTCAATAAATAATTTACCAAAAAAGTGAAATATCACAAATATATCCATCATTAGAGACCCAGGAAATTATAAATGTACTTTATCCATAAAGCCAGCAATTTTAGTAAAATTTTTAAAAGTAACAAAAAGGGTGAATTACAGTGAAGCAGTATATTCCCCCACAGACTTGGAAGTTAGTCTTAAAATAAAATATAGTATTTAGTTACAGATGCTTTATTTAGTAGGCTAGCTGAAGCACATCAAAATGTAATGCCTCTGCTACATTAAGAACTTTCCCCTGTGGTTCAGAAACTACAAAATCCAAACCAACTGGATCATTTATGAATAAAGAGAATTTTTAAAATAAATTTAATGGAATACAAGTTCCAAATCCAAAGCCCCCTTTTTCCCTCTGGCCACAAAATAATTCAAATGTCAAAAGGGATAAAGTAAGTGAATGTAGTAAGCAGATGAACTTCAAAACCATACCCATGAACCTCTGGGGCAGCAAGTAAAGAAGTCCAGAGGTCTGGCTGCCAGCCACTCACCAGATGTCCGACTTTGTGTCATAACCTTGGTGCTTCAGAGCCTCAGGACTCATATAATATGGAGTTCCAGTTAAAGTTGTTGCTAGCTCACAGGATCCCAGTAGAAGTCGAGAAACTCCAAAATCCCCTTGAAATGGTAATTTATTTGTGTAAATAATTTGAAGCAACAAAAAATCATTGGAAATTAACAAATGAAACAGATTTAATTTGATCTCATTATGCAATGTTTCATACCATTTTAAAAGAAAAGAAAATTGATGTTTTCAATTATATAATGGTGGTCAATAGCTTTAAACATAAGAGTTTACAAGAGGAAGATGACTATGAACCAGTAGAGTGAATTATATGACCTAAGATTAATTCTCCCTAAGATTATTTCTCCCTTCCCTAAGAACATCCTATGTGATGCTGAGACAGTCCAGTAACTATTTGAGTAAAGGCATATTTCCAAAGAATTAAACATTAATAAACCCATTACATCAGTGTTTACATTATGCATGGTCACTGCTCACTGGTTGTGACAAAATAAGTGAAGAATATATAGCAATTAATGAACCCAATAAAACAAGTCAACCAAAATGCCTATCAAATAATAGGAACAAATGTACATTTGTTAAATCAATCATCTAAATAACAAGCATTTTATACCTCAATGTACATCGAGTAATCACAAACAAATTAACTGGATTTTGTCAGTCTCATTCAGGTAAGAACAAAAATTTGAGTAGTTTAAAGAAACTGGTGCTGGATTACTTTAACACTACCTTATACTGTGTACTTCAACTTGATTAGACATCTGCCCATGGATTTGGAATATGTATTTTTAAAACTCTTACCAATTTTAAGAAGATTGTTTTTCAGAAATATATTTTTTGATTTCAAGTCTCTATGGAGAATCCTCCTATAAAAAGAAAAAAATTAAAATAAAAACATAAACTTCATAAAAGTTTAAACCTAATTTGAAATAATATGTGATTATGTGTGAAAGGACTCAAATAAATATGTGCTTCTAAAGATATATCTTTCATTGTTTAAAAGCTGCAAAGCCATCAACATTTTCTTTTTTTTTTTTTAAGGATTTGAAGTCTTTGGGTGGGGTTGTCTCTTTTTTTTTTTAATTTTATTTATTTTTGTATGTGTATGAATGTACTGTCTGCATGTAGGTCTGTGCACCCATGTCATGCAATGCCACGGAGGTCAGAAGAGGGTCCTGGATTCCCCTGGAACTGGAGTTCTCCTGGAATTGGAGTCACAGACGGCCCTCAGCCGCCATGTGGATGCTGGGGACCTAACCGGGTCCTCTGCAAGAGCAGTAGGCGCTCTATCTAGATTCTCTCAGGAGGTAAGAGTTTGTGAATGTGGTGGTTTGAATGAGAAATGCTCAAACATTTAACACTTTGTCCTTAGTTGGTGGCACTGTTTGGGGAGGTTTAGGAGGCCTGGCCTGACTGGAGGAAGTATGGCACTGGCAACAAACTTCCAGTTTGTTCTCTGCTTGGGTTTGCTGTCAATGTGAGTCCCAGCTTCCTGCTCCTGAGGCCATGCCTCCCTGCTGTGAGGACTCTCCCTCTGGAACTGTAAGCCAAAATAAACTCTAGAAGTTGCCTTTGTTATGGTATTTAATTATCAGCAACAGAAAAAGAACTAATACAGTAAATAAAGAGAAGAGAAATGTAGTTGTACTTATTTTATTTATTTTGTATGTGTATGAATGTACTGTCTGCATGAAGGTCTTGTGCAATGCCACGGAGGTCAGAAGAGGGCGTCGGATTCCCCTGGAACTGGGTTCTCCTGGAATTGGAGTTACAGACAGTTCTGAGCAGCCATGTGGATGGTGGGGCTCGAACCTGGGTCCTCTGCAAGAGCAGTTGGTGCTCTTAACCGCTAGGCCATCTCTCCAGCCCCTGTAGTTGTACTTTTTAACTATTTCAACAGCTCAGATTACATTGTGGGGTTTTGTTTTGTCTTGCTTTGTTTTCTGTTTGCTTGCTTGCTTGCTTGTTTGCATAGGAGAGAAGGTCTCATAGCTCAGGTTGGTCTGGAACCCTCTATGTAGCCCAGGCTATACACTGTTTTTGCAGCATAATTTGCATAGTATTACATCCAATAACCATGCCCTCAGATGACAGGCAAATTATCATAAAGCTTTATAATATGATACTATAAAAATGTTTGTGTTTTATATATTTGTATAAACAATACTGACATTGATGTTTGATAGACTTACTGAGTTTTGTTATGAGACATCAATGTAAACTATGTCAGTTAAGACTTTTATTTCTGAACTTTAGAGAACCTGACAACATGAAACTCTTTCCTTAAGAAGAAAGGTCCTAAAAATACTAAACGAAGTATACAAATATCTTCACCGATACACCAAGGGGCTGAGCACATGATAAAGCAAATCCCCTGGGGAGTATACAAAAAGAAACTGAAAATCAGAATGAGCAGTAGGTGCCAATTCTTCAGCTCCCCTTGGAATTGTGTTGGTTTCAAAAAGCTGTGGGCTCTCCTGGGTATATATCCACAAGACTCATCCTATGGGAGAGATATATGGATGTCCATGTTTACTGCAGCTCTCTTCACAATAGTGAAGAGATGGAACCAACCCAAGCATCCCTCAACCGCTGAGTGGATAAAGAAAATGTGCTACATCTACACAATGGAATTCTATGCAGTGGTAAAGAAAGAAGGCATCATGAGCTTTACGGGTAAATGGATGGAACTAGAAGATATTATGCTAAGTGAAGTAACAGTCTTAGAAAAACAATGAATGGTATCCCTCATTTGTGGATGCTACCAAATACCTAATTGTAAGGCAAACTGAACAGCATTAATGAGATATATATAACTATATATAAGTATATATATAGTTATATATATTTCTCTTTATCTTAAAGCAACTGTGCTTTTATAATGTGAATCCCTTAACGGGCTCTAGAATTAACTTATCATTTATTTTCAGACATTGTAATTTTGGTATATGGATGGAGGGTATGTATGCATATTTTAGAGTAATATAAAATTAAAAGGGAAAAATGTGAATCCTGAAATATGATTTGGAAATGACATACAGTTTATTTTCAGATGATATAATTGGTAGTATAGGTATATATGCATATATATGTATATATGCATAAGTTGAAGCAATACAAATTGGAGGGAACAACAACAAAAGAAGTGGCACAAAGAACTGACTAAAACAGTGAAGTTCTCCCCAAAACAATAATCTTCTGCTTTGAAAAACTTTAAAAAGACTCAGGAAAAGATACAAGACATGTATGTTAGAATGCATGAACTCAGGTGGGGTGGGACACATGTAAAGGGAAATTAGTCTAAATTGGAATGAGAAATGAAGTATGAAATGCACAAAACTTCAATAAAAATATTAAAAAATAAAAACAAAATAAAACAAAACAAAAAGCTGTGGGCTATGTATAATGGCCACACCAAAACAAAAGCAAGTGCCCAAAGCCCATGTGACAGGAAGAGGTGGTACAAGTACTCGGCCATAAAGTCAGAAACTCCTAAGAGCTCCAAATAGCCAGTGAAGAAATGGCCTAGGAAACACTGTCTTGTGAGTTAAGGAAAAAAACAAAAAAGGCAAGGGGGCTTATCATTTGAGTGAAAGACAATATTCACCCCAACTCAGGATTTGTATATGCAAAAGCTGTATGGTCTCAGAGTCCCTGAGCCAACAGATTATAAATTAATGCTCAGTTGCTAATATCCTTTTGGCATCTGGCAGAAGCAAATATAAACTAAGAGTCATCTTATAATACATAATATTAGACCCCTGAGGATTTCAGACAATCAACAGGATTTGAATTATAAAATAATTTTTAATTATTAAGATCATAAAGGAAATAATAGAAACATCATAAAAGATGGTGCAAATTGATGAAACTACCAAATAGAACTTCTAGGGGGAAAATGTGGCTATTAAAATTAGACACTCTGGGGCCTGGAGAGAGGGCTCTGACATTAAGAGCACTGGCTGCTGTTGTAGAGAACCTAGGTTTGGTTCCCAGCACCCACATGGTGGCTAACAACCATCTAAAACACCAGTTCCAGGGCATCTTATGCCCTCATCTGACCTCCATGGGGACTGCATGACATGGGTGCACTTATATACATGGAGGCTATACACTTACACACATAAAATCAAAATAAAATATTTTAAAATTAGAAACTGTGAACTAAATTATATATCTTGCTATTTACTCACTGGAGTTAAATACTTGCACCCATACAAAACCCTTCATGCCAATACCTGCTTTAGTCACAATTGCTAAAAATTAGTATGTGGATGGTTAAATCAAGTGGTAGGATCCAACAATGGATATTATTCAGTGTTATAAAAATGAGTTGTCAAGCCATGAAAGGACATGGTGAGAAACTAAACATGTAGTTACTAAGTGAAAGAAGCTGCTCTCAGAAATATGATTCCAACATATACCATCCAACAAAAACCAAAATAACAGAGATGATAAAAATAATATAGGTTGCTAGAGGTTAGGGAAGAGGAAGAACAGATCCTGTCTGAATGATGCACACATGTCATTATACATTTTTTTTTTCTTAGCTCATATACTATACCACACCAAGAATGAGCACAGTGTACAATCCACTTGGGGGTATAAAAGCTCTAAAGAAATAAGGCTCAGGGCTTGAGGTTTTTCATGAAGAAACTCCACTCAAGTCTACCAGCATGAATAAACTTATCCAATTTTTTCAGGTGGGTCTCTTGATGCGGTACATGGCCAGTCTAGTGCCCGTTTCCCTTAACAGAATCGCCTGGGATGGAAGTCTTAAGAAGTATGAAGGTCCTCACTCCCCGTAAGTTGTGGCAAAGTGGCTCAGAAGACCTGGGAGGTCTCCAGGAGATTTGCCCTTACTGCAAAACCTCTTTAAGCAAGCATCACACAAGTCCTGTATGAGTCTCAAGCAAACCTCTTTATTCTAAGTTTCTCTTGGTGCAGGTCTCAGCAAATCTCATCTTATTGCCTTTGTTACCAGTTTATACAGGGAGAAACACACGGCTCTCAGAAAACAGCAAAAAGGGCTAGGATTGTAAAGAATGTGCTTCACACAAAGAAAATGAGGGGAGAGAACTCCAAGAGATAAGACTTAGGTGAATTAACAACTTTTGGGGAAGGCACTTAACCATTAAGAGCATACATAAATCCTGGTAAAAGCAAGAAAGACAGTCAAGCAATAACATGATGTACTCAAGTCATAATCTAAGGTATACACTAACTAGGAGAAAAGCACTAACTAGGAGGAGAGATAAGATATGAAATCAAATGGAGAATGTCCCAGGATGGTTTTCCCATGGAACCAAGGAATTTAGGGCTTAGCAGCTAAATCCCATCTGTTTTTCCAGTAACAGGGCTGTAAATGAGCTCTTGCTTTAGTAGTCCATTTTCCTGCCTGGGGTGAGTTGTTAGCTCAGAAACTCCTGAATTCCATATTATTCTAAATTAACTCATTCTGGGCTACAGCAGGGCTGCCCACAGGCCTGTGAGATATTTTCTTTATTTGGTTCATTGATGTGGGAAGACTAATCCTGAAAGTGGGCAACACCATTTGATGGGCTGGATCCTAGATGGAATGGAAAAGAGACAACAAGCTGAACACTCGCAAGCCTGTGCTATTTCCTTTCAGTTCACAATTATGGATGTGATGCGACCATCTCCTTTAACTATTATGGACTATAACCTGGAATTATTAGCAGAAATGAACTCCTCCCAGGAGTTGCTTTCATCAGGGTATTTTGTACTAACAACAGAAATGAAACTAAGGCAGGAGGAGAAAGTAGAGGGCAGAAACTAGAAACAGACCAACCCTCCAGGAGCCTGAAGTTGAGCTCAGTCCCTGACTGGATCTAGGTGATCTGCCCTTTATGTAACTACCAGCTCTAGGAAAGATAATATCACCCAATATCTCTCAATAATTTGCATATATTACTTAGTACTCACTCCAAAAAATACCAGGAATACCAGGTGATAAAACCAAATGATTAAAACCAAAGCAAATTAACAAAAAAATACCCCTAAATGAATCCATAATTAATTAATGCATTGAAATTACAATCTTGTACAATAAGTTAAAACAACAGACACTCAAGTCCAGCACTGAACTGAACAATGAGCTAGTAATTTTCTCCCCTTTTCTCAGCTTTTAGACATTTTCCTACAACAATGAGATATAGGGAAGTCTGTTAGAAAATGTTCTATAGCTCTTCCCTAGAAAAAAGCATTCCTTCCTACAGGGAAGAAGAAGCACCTAAGATTCAAGAAGCTAATGAAACTTACAAGATAGGAAGCTCAAAAAGTTATAAGAATCAAAATTATTCCCTCCCTGAGATTTATATGCAACAGGATATCATTACTGGGAAGAGAAGAATGTCTTCAGGGGAGCCACCTTCAGGTCGGGTAGGGAGCTAAAGCTCCCCTAAAGGGATGCACCTCTTGTAAATATCCCCAGGACACTCACTGGCTCACTAGATTTTGGTCCGTTGTTGGTGTTTTATCTGGTAAAACTGGACAATTTGTTCATGTCTTCCCAAGAAAAGTTACATAATAACATAAACCTGTAGATTTCTTCATTCTTATAAAACACTAAAGATAGGGGTGACATAGGCCCTCTTTTCTCTGTTTTGGACTTTGTTTATTGCTATATGAAGACATGGTATGTGGTAGCATTACAACCAACCTGACAAATACAAGAAATCAAATCTGACTACATTAGACTACAGAGCCAGAAAGAACTTAAAGCCCTGAGACACTGCAGACTCACTTACAAACTCCTGAAAGGTCCTTCTGAAGAGCAAAATAATGAGTTTTCTTTATTGACTAAGCTGTTTCTATACTTTGAATTAAAAGAATCTTTCGTTGATTGTCGTTCCTGCTACACATATTGCTTCTACATCCAAGCTGGCAGTGTGAGGTCTCAGAGAATCTCAGGGTTTAGTTTTAAATGAAGTAGACAGCATTCCAGAAAACTGGATACTTTAATATGAGGGTAAATAAAACATTTCCAAGAAACTTACATGGTGTGGTGGTTTGAATGAGTGTCCCCCATAGGCTGTAAGTATTCAGATATTTGTCTCCAGTTGGTGGCACTGTTTTTGGAGGTCTTAGAAGGTGTGGCCGTGCTAGAGGAAGTACGTTATTGGGGGCAGGCTTAGTGAGTTTTAACAAGCCTCGTGGTCTACAGTCGCCCTCTCTCTGCTTCCTGCACTCTGCGAGATGTGACCCTCGGTTTGCTGCTCCAGCTCCAGCTGCCATGCCTCCCACCACAATGGACTCTAATTCCCTGGAACTGTCAATCGTAAGCTCAAATAAACTCTTCCTTTTATAAGTTCCTTGGTCATGGTGTTTTATCACAGCAACAGAAAAGTGACTAATACAGTTATTTGGTACCAGAGAGTGGGCTGTTGGCTGTGAAGAACCTGACCATGTGGATGTTTGGAGAAATGTGGAAGACTTTGGAACTTTGGGCTAGAAAAGCTGTTGACTACTGTAAGCAGAGCTTAAGGGGCCATTCTAGTAGAAGCCTGGAAGAAAGCATTGCTGCAAAAAATGTAGTTCCAGAGGAAAATAAAGACTTAGGCAGCAACTGGGATATTTTGATAAAGAGTCTGGCAGCAGTTTGCCCACAGCCCAAATGCTTGCCTGATGCTAAGTTGAAAAGCAATGGACTAATGTCTTTGGCGGAGGATATTTCAAGACAGCCTAATGTAGAAATGGTGGCGTGGCTTTTAATGGTGAATATTATACAGATCTACAGTGAAAAAGAGCAAATGGGGCAGAAGGAAATGCAGAATGTACAGTTTGGATCTGAAAAGTACACTAGGAAGATTAAAGGTGTGGCCAAGGCATGTGAAGGAGAGGCTCCCTTTCATAAGGAGACTAAAGTGATTAAGGAGAGGCCTGGAGATTTACAAGTAAACAAAAGAATCAGTACCTTCAGGGCAAGACCACACCCAGCTAATCCTCCAACAAGTCCAGGGCAGAGAAAAATTGCAAATGTGGTTAAAGTAGGAGAGAGTCCATCCCGAACTTGCAGCCAGATTCGGCAATTTCATTCACGTGGTGCTGGCTTTAGAGGCATGAAGTTTGCAAGAGTGAAGGGGTCATCAGTTCTTCCTCCACGGTTTCAGAGAGCCAAAGAGGCCAGGCAGAGTACAGCAGGGGCGTCCCTGAATAAAGAAGGCCCTGATAGGCCATTGCGTGAAGCTGTGAGTGTGAAGCCTGGTTGGCAGCGGAGACCCCAAGAAGACATTCGAGATGCCAGACCTGTGAGATATTTGCCAAGGAGAGCTGCATACAGGGAGTGGTACCAGCCTAAGAAAGAGATGTATGTTGCAAGCAAAGCTGGAAGAGCTGAGCCATCTAAGCCCTTTGGAAGTCAAGTCCCAGAAGTTGCATGTGGAGCTACTGGACTTGGTGTTTGCCCTGCTGGTTTTCAGTCTTGTTTTGGTCCAGTATTTCCTCACTATGCCTCTATTCCTCCCTTTTGGAATGGGAATGTGTATTCGGTTCCACTGTACATTGGGAGTATGTAATTTGTCTTTTGATTTTACAGGAGCTTACAGTTTAGGAGATTGGCCTGAGTCTCAGAAGAGACCTTGGACTGTAGACTTTTGAATGGCATTGAAACTGGTAAAGACTATGGGGACTTTTAAGGTTGGACTAAATGCATTTTGCATTTTATATGGTCAGGAGCCTATGGGGGCCAGGGAGTGGAATGTGGTGGTTTGAATGAGTGTCCCCCATAGGCTGTAAGTATTCAGACATTTGTCTCCAGTTGGTGGCACTGTTTTTGGAGGTCTTCGAAGGTGTGGCCGTGCTAGAGGAAGTACGTTATTGGGGGAGGCTTAGTGAGTTTAACAAGCCTCGTGGTCTACAGTCGCCCTCTCTCTGCTTCCTGTGCTCTTTGCGAGATGTGACCCTCAGCGTGCTGCTCCAGCTGCAGCCACCATGCCTCCTGCCACAATGGACTCTAATTCCCTGGAACTGTCAATCGTAAGTTCAAATAAACTCTTCCTTTTATAAGTTCCTTGGTCATGGTATTTTATCACAGCAACAGAAAAGTGACTAATACATATGGCAACAACTAGACAGGTAGAGGATGAGTTGCAAATAGTAATATATTATTAGCCATCATGTATAAAGTTGAAAAAAAAGTGTCCTGTACAAAAAGTATATATAATAAAAATAATAATAAAAATAAGTGAATTAGCACTATGTATTTGAAGAAAAAGGCAAGTAATATGCAATAATAGAACAAGAAATTCTATGCAGAGGCCAAGCTATTTGGTAACTTAAAATTTATAATTTACTGGGACTAGAGAAATGGCTCAGTGGTTAATAGCACCAACTTCTCTTGCAGAGGACCCAAATTTGATTCCCAGCACCCACATGACAGCTAACAACCATCCATAACTCCAGTTCCAGGGGATCTAACTCCTTCTTCTGACTCTGTGGACACTGAATGACATATGTGCACTTACACACATGTAGGCAATACACTCAAACACATAAAATAAAAATAATAAAAATTTTAAAAAATATAATCAACTTATTTGGGGTTAGAATAAGCATAAATGGATCCTCAAAAGGAAATATTGGCATGTATTTGGCTAATATTCATTCCTTTAAAGTATATAAAAATCAAATCTAAGAAATAACAAGATTACAAATGGTTCAAGTGACTTACATAAAGTATTTTTCTAAAAAAGCCCAATGTTGGGGGGGTGGCACATGCCAATAATCTCAGCATGGAGGCAGAGGCAGGTGGATCTTTGTGAGTTCAAGGCCAGCTGGGGTTACAAGGAGACCCTGTCTCAAAAAGACCAAAAAAACCAAAAAAACAAAAAAACAAAACAAAAAAAAACCCCCAATGTGTTAGTTACTTTGTTGCTCTGATAAAACACCATGACCAAGGAAACTTACAGAAGGAGGAGTCTATTTTGCTTACGGTCCCAGAAGGATGAGAGTCCATCACGGCAGGGAGGCCTGGCAGGAGGGATCGGGACCAGAGCTGAGCACTTGCATCTTCAAAGCATAAAGCAACAGATTAGAAGTGGGCATGGCAATATACTCTCTGTGCTTGTGCTGGTTTGAGTGAGTGTCCCCCATAGGCTCCATGTATTTGACACTTGGTCCCCAGTTCGTGGCATGTTTGGGGAGGGTCATGGAACCTTTAGGAGGTGTGTCCATGCTGGAGGAAGCATGTCACTGGATGGGCTTTGACAGCATATAGTCTACCCACTTCCAGCCTGGCTATCTCTGCTTCATGTGCCTGCTTGAAGATGTGAGCACTCAGTTTTCCATCCCACCCACCTCTGTTGCCATGCCTCTCTGCCCTTGTGGACTCTTGCCCTTCTATGAATGACCTTGGTCATGGTGTTTTATCACAGCAAAAGTAACAAACTCTCAAAGCATGGCCCTAGTAAGGGCTGTACCTCCTAAAACTTCCCCAAACAGCACCATTAACTGGAGACAAAATATTCAAATACTTGTAGCCTATGAGGGCACTCCAAGTAGTTCTCTATATACATCTCATGTGCCTCATACCATTCGGATAAGAGGGAATATCCCCTTTTTCTGGTTCCTGGCATCCAACTGGTGGTGTTATGATTCTCCAACTATGTTCTAATTTGTGCTAGGATCTTATCTCCATCACATTATCAGGCCATTTTCCTCCAGCCTCCAGGGCTTTTCTTGGGGTAAAGTCTACAGAGTACAACCCTAGCTTAAGGAAGGATTGTGGAGAACACAGAGACAACTTATCCTTCGTCTCCCCTTAAAACCCTACACATGGGGCTGGAGCGATGGCCTAGCGGTTAAGAGCGCCGACCGCTCTTGCAGAGGACCCGGGTTCGATCCCCAGCACCCACATGGCGGCCGAGAGCCGTCTGAAACTCCAATTCCAGGAGAACTCCAGTTCCAGGGGAGTCCGACGCCCTCCTCTGACCTCCGCGGCATTGCACGTCACGGGTGCACAGACTTGCATGCAGACAATACATTCATACACATATGGAAATAAATAAAAATTAAAAAAAAATTTAAAAAAAAAACCCTACACATAAATATTTCCTGACACCTCTCCTCAAGGTCCATCCTTCATCTGGCAAGTTGCAAACTCTTCTTGCCTGAGGTCCTAGTTCAACCAATGACACTTGATGCTATCCAGCTCTATTGGTCCTGTTATGTTCTCTGCATGTGACCCCATCTTGAACTCCAACGTACCTGTCTGACTTCTCTCATCTGTGACATGATGCTGAGCTTTTGTTGGAATCAGGAGCAAGGGGTAGGGTCCGTCTCACACTTACTGGTTGTGGCCAACACATCAGCTACATCCAAGCAGGCAGTGCGAGGTCTCTGCCAGCTCTAAGTGCCCAAGGATCCAGAGAATCTCAGAGTTTGTTTGTTTCTTTTTAGTGTCTTGTTAATTTTTTTTATTTATTCACTATATTTTAAGGGATTCACAATATAAGAGTGCAGTTGCTTTCAGATCACATTGACGTTGCTCAGTTTGCCATACAATTAGGTAATTGGTGCTAGCATCCACAGATGAGGGATACCATTCATCATTTGTTTTTCTGGGACTGTGTTACTTCACTCAGCATGATATCTTCTAGCTCCATCCATTTACCTGCAAAGTTCATAACGTCATCTTTCTTTACTGCTCCATTGTGTAGATGTACCACATTTTCTCTATCCACTCATCAGTTGAGGGGCACTTGGGTTGGTTCCAGCTCCTTGCTACTGTGAAGAGAGCTGTAATAAACATGGCTGTGCATGTAAGATGAGTCTTGTGGGTACATGCCCAGGAGTGGTATGGCTGGGTCAGGTGGCAAGTTCATTCCAAGTCTTCCAAGGATTTGCCACACTGCTTTCCATAGTGGCTGTACCAGTTTACATTCTCACCAGCAGTGGATGAGTGTTCCTCTTTCCGCACAACCTCTCCAGCACTTGGTATTATTTGTTTTCTTGATCCTAGCCAGTTTTTTTTAAATTTTATTTATTTATTTAAGTGTATGAATGTACTGTCTGCATGCAGGTGTCATGCAACGCTGCAGAGGTCAGAAGACGGTGTTGGATTCCCTTGGAACTCGAGTTCTCCTGGAATTGGAGTTACAGATGGTTGTCAGCTGCCATGTGGGTGCTGGGGATCGAACCCAGGTCCTCTGCAAGAGCAGTCAGTGCTCTTAACCGCTAGGCCATCTCTCCAGCCCATAGCCAGTCTTATTGGAGTAAGATGATATCTTAAAATGGTTTTAATTTGCATTTCTTAATTATTAGTGATGCTGAAGACTTCTTAAGATGTTTCTCAGCCATCTCTAATTCTTCACTTGTGAAGTCTCTGTTCAGCTCTTTGCTCCATCTATTGAGTGAGTCATTTGTTTTCTTTCTTCTTTGTTTTTTGAGTAGTTTATATATTCTGGAAATCAATGCTTTGTCAGATGTTTCTTTGGTGAAGGTTTCCTCCCACTCTGTGGGATTTCTCTTCTTTTGATGTACAGAAGCTTTTGAATTTAATGAGGTCCCATTTGTTGATTGTCACTATTGACCTTAGTTTTTGCACAGCTACTGTCTGGGTTAGAAGTCTTTTCCTAAGCCTATGTCTTGTAGTCTGCTGCCAACTTTTTCTTCTATCGCCTTCAAAATTTGGGTTTTCACGTTGAGGTCTTTAATCCATCTAGAGTTGACTTTTGTAGGGTTTGGGTTTAAAAGAAGTAGTCAGCATTCCAGCATTCTTAGAAATGTTTTATTTACCCTCAGATCAAAGTATCCAGTCTAAACCTAGGGTGGGAATGCACTGATCACAGGCCATCTTCAAGAAGGAAAAACCAGGAGAAAGTAAGTAGTATTTGATCAACACCACAAACACCACAGCTTGTCTCAGCTGTTTTGTCTCCAAGAGCCAGACAGGACAGCTCCGTCCTCAGCTATATTTACTGGGCGTGGATTCCCAAGCACGTATGTTCCCCAGGAAATGAGTTCCTCATGTCACTTTTCAGGGACTCTTGTAGACACTCTAGCACACTATTTCAATAAGCTGCCTGGGAACTATGGGAGTATCTAGGTGGCTAGGAAGCCATCTTAGGGAAAATGTGCCAACCTGCTGTTTCTCCCACTAAGAAAGCACTAGGGCTGAACTCACCATGAAAGGCAGCTCTGAGTTTTAAGAAACAGAAGCTAATGAACTCCGCACCTCTTCAAACAGGAAGGAGTTTTTAATGCAACATTCTCAAAGACAGCTGAGTGAACTGTGACTATTCTCAGCTTTCAACAGTCTCATTTATGTGTTTGTGCCATAGTAGGTTTAAGAATTCTGAGTCTAAGTATTAAAAATAAACCAAATTAAAATACAGTATAGGAAAGCTCCAGAGGAGGGAGCAAATTTTCCACTCCTTTTATATCTACCTTCTTAATTTTTCTAAGGCTGTCTTTGCCTTCTCTAGGAAGTCCACTGTATTTGTCACGATTATCCACAAAAATAACCAATACATGACTTGGTACCAAGAACTGGCTCATGCAGTCACGGAGGCTGAGAAGTCCCTTCAGCTGTTTCTGCAAGGTGGAGGCCCAGAGAATCCAGTGCTGTCATCGGTCTGCATCTGAAAGCCTGAGCACCAGGGAGCCAGTGTGTAAACCTCTGTCTAAAATCAGAGACAGCATTCCAGCTGGAGCACGGAGGCAAGAAAGGGGGCACATTCCTCCTTCTTCCTTTAACAGGTCCACTCACATTGGGGAGGGCAATCTACTGATTCAAGTGCCAATCTTTCCCAGAGAGACCCCGAGACTCCCCGAGAAGAGGCATTTAAACTGGGAAGCCCATTGCCCACTCAAGTTAACACAAACTTTACCATCATGTGCACTAAAACATTTTGCAAGCCATTTTCTGCAAGACACCAAACCTAACCTCTCATCCTCTCACATGTATATATTGTTTCCAAGGTAATCCTCTGAGTTAATATTTGAGCAATCTATGCACTTTTCAAAATATACTTTAATAGATACAATAGATCACATACAGACCTGGAATAAAGTTTTGTAGACCTGTTTTCTTTGGTGAGAGTTGGAAAGACATGAGTTCAAAGCAGAGAGAAATACTGTCCTTGGCTACTCTCATTCCTCAACACTAATACATTTTTCTGCCTTGTAGCCAATGCTTCTTTTGGGAGGAAAGGTCATACCCATCCCTCAGCCATTAGGTTTGGTCATGTGACTTGCTGTGGTCATTGTCACCTGAGCAGACAGGACAATCACTATGTCTGAGGAGAAGTTTTATCAGCCTTTGAATGCTGCCCTAACTCTCTTATTGCCTTTCCTCTGCCAAGAGCACAGCAAGTTCCAGACAGCAGCCATTCCTGGGGTTTAGGTGCTGAAAAGAGCAGAGGTGCCCAGCAAACGTTTAGAACCCCCTCAGCTGCCACATGGGACATGAGCAGTGGGCTGGGGAGAGCTAGCATAGCCTGGCTCCCTTCAGCAGGAATGAGTTCGGGCACCACCTTCTCAAGGCAGCTTCTACTGGGCTGTGAATATTCTTGGCTTCTAACATTACTATTTATGCCATCATGCCATCTGCTAAAAAATTCATCCTTTGGGATTTCATCTGTCTTTAAACAGGCAATTAAGTAAACTTATTTTCTGAAGGAAACATGTCTCAGACCTATAATAAATTAAATATTAAAAACTAACAAGGTAAAAGAGTAGATTATATATTTGTGAACTAGAAAAATAAACAACATTGCTCCACTTAAAATCCATTCTGAAGCCATATGAAGTGGCCACATCTGTTCAGGAAATGGAGTCAGGAGGATCAGATACTTGAGGCCAGCCTGGGCCTCAAGTGACAGTGACATTGTCTATGAAATACACAAACTATTCTAAGTGCTAGGGTTGCACCTCAGGGTAGAGTCTGTCTAGTGTGCGTAAGGCCTATGCTCAGTCCTAGCTCAGCCCCTCACCCAAGTAATTCTGGAGATTGGATTAATACAGAGCTATCTGCCTTACCCATTCAATACAAAAGTTCCAAAAATATTTTAATAATTCAAGAGGAAATTCATAAATAATGCCAAAATAAATTATACATGGTCCAAATGCCAAAATCAGCAGTTATACACAAGCAAGAATTTGTGAAAAAAATCTTGAAAAATGCAGAAAGAAGAATCTGAAACCTAAAGCATTCAACTGCACCTGTCCCCGCCACACTTAGCAGCAGCAGCCCCATAGTGTGCTCAGCCCTCTTCTCTTCTCCTTCTCCTCTGCCTACACACAGATTTCTACTTCCTGAGCTTACCTCCTAGGTAAACTATTTATACTCGTCTTTTGTTTCAGGATTCTAGTTTTTGTAGGAATCAAAACAAAGACAATCCCTGGTGCTTCCCCAAGGAAAGCTTTACATCAAGCTTCTTCTCACACCTTCCTCACCCTTCCTCTCTCCATACCCTACCTGCCGTATGTACAATTAAACTCACCACTATTGTTTCAAGCTCACCCAGGCACAAAAGCTCAGGTTTATCTTTGATGCTTTTGATCCCCTCCACCCCGAACTAGTCCTGGGGATCAAACCAAGTCATCGTGAATGGCAGGCAAGAATTCTACTGCTAAACAGCAGCCTGGGACCTGTCTTTGCTCTCTTTCTGTCATGGCTCACATATCCACTTAACTTCAAGGTTCAGTCCTTGCAACTTTCTAAGCCATTCTAATCCTTCCTGCACCTTCCCCACTGCTAACATCTTGGTTAGGATCTCATAACCTCACATACAAATATTTTAAAAGGTTTCTGATTAATAATCCAACTTTCCCTGTCTTCTCCCCATAATTTATCATCTAATCTTCCTGAAGTAAGCTCTGGCCATATAGCTTTGCTCAAAAAGCCCCTGTCACCCACTGTACATGCTGCAAAATAAAGCTACTCCTGACCCTAAGTTATGTCTCCATCCATCCACACACCTCAAGAGCCTTCCCGGCAGAACATTCACTCTACATGCTGTGTGTTTTCCCACCTCTGTCCTTTTGCTCACTATGTTTCCTCAACCTGGAAAGGCTGTGATCAAACTTTTACAATGTTCAAAACCTCCCTAGAGTCAGAACAAATGCCACTTCTTTCAAGAAGCCTTCTTTGATCATCCCAACCATAATTACCCCTTCTCTCATCTCCTACAGACCTCAAAACTACTTTTCTTGGCACTCTTATCACTGGCTTCAAGTTAGAGTATAATTTACTTCTAAATGCATAAATCTTGAGCTTGACATATGTGTACACATACAGCATCCTTGGAATCCTCCAATCTAAATGCAGAACATTTCCACTGCCTTAGGTTTCTCTGTGCCCCTTACACTAAACTCACTTCCAAGAGTAATCTCTAGTGTAACTGGCCCTTAGTTAGTTAGTTGCACTTGGCTTTGAACTTAGTATAAACAGTCACCTAGCAGTGTGTGTGTCATCTGCGTCCAGCTTCTTTTACCCCACATTGTGTCTTAGAGATTCATCCAGATCATAAATACCAGTTTCCTGTTCCTTTTGATTACAGGCTAGTATTTCACTGTGCAACTATACCACAGTTTATTAAATCATTGCATTGTAGGCAGACTTTGTAGTACATCAGGCATCACAATCAAGGCCTCTGTGGTCCTTGGTGCATCTGTTGTCCTATAGCTCTCATTTCTCATTTTCAACTTTTAATTGTTACTATATTTTATTTGTGCACAATAAAGCACTTCATTATGACATTTAACATGTGCATATAATACACTCTGATGATTTTTGATTTTTATCCCTCTTCATCCTCTTGTCTCCCCTTCCCCATCCCACTGATCTCTCACAATAGGCCCCTTCTATTTTCATGTCTTTGTTTTTAAATGTAGAGTCTTCACATGAGAGGAAACATATTTGTCTAAGTCTGGGTTCCATCCGCTTTCCTACAAACCATCTAACTCTGGTTCCATCCGCTTTCCTACAAACCATCTAACTCTGGTTCCATCTGCTTTCCTACAAACAACACATCATTCTTCACTATGACCAAACAGACCCCATTGTGAGTACATATACTACATTTTCCTTACCAACTCATCCCACTGATGGGCATTTCTGTTTATTCCCTAATTTGATTACTGTAAGCCTATCACAAAGAACATGGGTGTGCAGGTCTGTCTATGGTATTCTATGATTTCTTTGGGTATATATCCAAGACATCAGCACTTCTGTCTACCCTCAGGAACTGAATAATTGGGCCACAAGGTATTTGAATACTTAGTATAGGAAGTACTAGCACATATTTATCCTATGCATTTCTACTAATGGTTGCCCCATAAACAATGTGATTAATTTACAGTTGCTCTGTTTCCTTGCCAATATTTGTTATTGTCAGGTTTTTAAAACCTATCTGCTAGGGGGCTAGAGATTACGTCCAGTGATTAAGAGCACTGGCTGTTCTTGCAGAGGATCCAGGTTCAATTCCCAGTACCCACATGGCAGCTTACAACCTGTCTGTTGAAGTGGAGGATTGTAAAAATTCAGGGACTGTGTTCTCAGATACCATTAAGCCATTTTTCCTTAGTCATTCTAGGAATGATTGCTTTGCTTGCTTTGCATGTTTCTCCTTGATTGGTAACTTTAACTATGATGCTAAACTCTGATTGGTTGTTGTACTTATAAATTACCCTGTAACTCGCACCTCATGGCTACACTCCTCCTGAGTTGAGTGTTGGTCTGGCGTAGTAATTAAATTAAACCCTCCTATAAAACTCCACGTGGTTAAGTGAGTGGTCTCTCCGCAACTTTACAACAATCTGAGGAGGACCCCCAGACCCCAACATAACACTGTAACTACAGTTCCAGGGGATCTAATGCCCTTTTCTGACCTCTGTAGGCATTGCATGACCCAGGTGCACTTACACACATGCAGGCAGTATGCTCATACACATAAAATAAAATAATAATAACTAAAGCATTTTAGAAAACTATCTGCTGGCTGTGCCTTTGAGCCTATATTTTATTATTATCACAAACAATGTTATTGAGCTTCTAAAACATGTGATGCATATTCTGTGCAGTCCAATAAAATAAGTAGGTCCCATCACTGTTACTGTTTTATACATGAGAAAACAAATCTTATTAGTCAGCTTGCTGAATGTCATGATCTCTTTAGCAGTAAAGACAATGACTCCTGTATATCGACTTTTATCACTGACACTTTATTAATAATTCTCTCAGGTTAAGATTTATTTCAATGTATGACTATTAAGTGAATAAAATGACAAATATAAAATTGACATTTCTCTATACATAAGAAGTTGTAATTGTTAGGCAGGGCCTGGGCTTGGAGATCTAAAGATGGCACCTACCACCCTTCTCTTCCGGTCAAAAGCCTACCTCATCTCAGGCTGCTGATGCAACTTCCCTTCCTGATGAGAGCACAGCCTAAGACCATATATGGTTATTTTCCAGCTTCATGATGAACACTAAAGACCCACTTTGTCCCTTCCCACTGCACAAGGTTTGCCCTTTCAAGTACATGCTTTGTCTCACCATCATTACCTCATCTTCCTCTCCCCAGAATTTATAAAAGCCCTCATCCCCAGCCCAAGCATGCAACTCCCCTGACCTCCCTCTCTGAGACCAGTGGACCCGCCCAGGAGCATGTCCTAATAAACCTCCTTTTATACTTTGTTAATCTGGTTTGATCTGACTTGTTTTGCATGGGGGGGGAGCCTTTCAGTAATAATTGATTACAATATAATGATTAAGAGATACCATTTGTTGTCACCTGAATCACAAGGTATGGAATTTCAGATCCACAGATTCAAGAATATCCTAGTATGTAGCCCCATTGAAGGATTTGCACTAAATTTTCAAGGACTGAAAAGCAATGTGGCTCCCTTTGGAGGTTCTATTTGACTCACTCATTTTTTACTATCACTAAATAGTCTGAAGCACACCAATACTACTGGGAGAAAATGCTCGTGGTACACTATATTTGCATGAAAATGGCCTTATATGACCCAGTATAATAAAAATAAAATAAGAAAGTTAAAAGACAAGAGTAGAAAATTAAATTGGGGATTTTTTTTCTCTTGTTGAGACAGGGTCTCCCTTTAATCTCAGCTGGCCTGGAGTTCCCTCTGTAGACCAGTCTGGCCTTGAATTCACAGAGATCCCCCTACCTCTGCCTCTGCCTCCCAAGTGCTGGGATTAAAGGTGTGTGCCACCACACCTGGCCGAAATTTGGGATCTTAAATCAACCAGATTTCAGTTTTATATTGTGCACACAGAACTCCATAGTTAGCATCCATATTAGTTACTTTTCTGTTGCTGTGATAAAATGTCATAAACAAGGCCACTTATAGAAGGAAGAGTTAATTTGGTTCCAGACGGAAAGTCCATAATGGCAGGGGAGGCACAGCAGCAGGAGGTAGTTGGAGCAGAAAACTGAGTACTCTCATCCTCAAGTATGCATAGGAAGCAGAGAGCAACAGACTAGAAATGGGCATGGCTGTACACTTTCAAATCCCACCTCCAGTGACTTGCTTCCTCCAGGAAAGTTGCACCTCCTAAAATATCCCAAAATAGTACTACCAACTGTAGACAAAATATGAAATACTTGGAGCCTATGAAAGACACTTATTCAAATTACCATATTCCACTCCCTGGCCCCCCCAATAGACTCATGAATACAATGCAAAATGCATTTAGACTAGACGACCTTCAAAAGTCTCCATAGTCCTTCACAGTTTAATACTATTCAAAAGTCCAAAGACTCTTCTGAGATTCAAGATGCTCCCCTAACTATAGGCCCCTGCAAAATCAAAAGACGTATTGCACACTTCCAATATGCAATGGAACAGAATACACATTTCTATTCTACAAGGGAGAAATGAGGACAAATTTAGGGAACACCAGATCAAAGCAAGACTAAAAGTCAGCAGAGCAAACACCAAATCTAGTAGCTCCATGTCCTGCTTCTGGGACTTTACCTCCAAAGGGCTTAGATGGCTCAGGCCCTCCAGCTTTGCTGCCTGCAGCATACATCACTCTCTTGGGTTGGTTCTACTCCCTATATACAGTTATTCTTATCAGGTGTCTCACAGATGTAGCATCTCCAGTATCTCAGGGTCCCCACGGCCAACCAGGCCTCACCTCATAGCTTCACACAGTGGCCTCTCAGGGCCTCTTGTCCTCCCAGGGCCTCCTTCTGGCAGGGACTCCCCTGCTACATGCCTCAGCTGCTCTCTGAAACCATGGAAGAACTCTGTATCCTTCATGCCTCAGAAGCCAGTACTGCCAGCTAAGAACGGACTTTGGCCAGCTTCATACATGTCATCAGCAGCTGCTTTCATAGGTTGTGCTGTTTTAGGAGTAAAAAAAACCCTTAGTCATTTCCCTTTGGGGAGTTGGAAGCACAGCTGGGTGGTGTCTTGCCCTGCAGGTTCTCTTTTCATTGTTGCAATGCAGAGCTGAAGGCCTCTCTTTAATAGTTCTAATCTCCTTATCAAAGAGAGGCTCTCTAGCGCAGGCTTTGGCTCCAACATTAAACTTCCTGGTACTCTCTTTCTCTCCAAACTTCACAGTCTATATTTCTTTATGCCCTACTTGCTCTTTTTTTACTGTAAATATGCATAAAATTCACCATTAATAACCACACCACTGATTCATTGTTAGGCTGTCTTGACTTTTTATTTCTCTGATGTTAAATATTTTTCATTTCAATCACTCAACTCATCTTTGGATGTGAAACTAGCCTCATACAATGCATTGCATGGTAATCACACAACTCATTTGTAGTATATTAACATATTTGGAACTTAATTCAATAAATCCAACAATACATCAGTTGTAACTCACAGGAGATGATTAGATAAGGTAATGTGTTCAATACAAATTTCTGCCTCTGTCATTTCCAGAACTACATCTCTAGGGAGATGGCTCAGATATAACACTTGCTGATGTAAGCATAAGGACCTGAATTGGATCCACAGAACTCACATAAAAAAGCCAAATATGGAGGCTGGAGAGATAGTTCAGCAGTTAAGAGCACTTGCTGTTCTTCCAGAGGACCCAGGTTCAATTTCCAGCTTCAATTTAACATGGTGGCTAATAATCATCTGCAACTCCAGTTTCTGGGAGTTTGATGCCATCTCCTGGCCTCCATGAGCTTTGCATAACACAGGTACATTTACATACATGCAGGCAATACATTCATACACATAAAAAAATAAAAATATTTTTAAAGCCAAATAGGGTAGTGCATGTATGTAATCTGAGTCCTCCTGTGGGGAGAGAAGGGGCCGAGACATGAAAGTCCTTCAGCCTGGCAAACATAGCAAGAGGACCCGTCTCTCAAACAAGGTGGAAGGTGAAGACCAACACCAAATGTTATTGTCTTGCCTATACACACACAAACACACAGAGATACACATAGACACACAAACATACACATACACACACATACACACACAGACACATACACATTACACAAACACACACACATACACACACATACACACATATACATACATATACACACACACATACACATACACACACATACATACACACACACATACACATACACACACATACATACACACACACATACACAACATACACGCACATACACATACACACACATACACATACACATACATACACATATACACACACACATACACACACGCATACACACACACAAACTGATACACATAAATACTCATTAATCATTCAGGTTTCCTAAAGAAAAAATTATTATAAAAAATTACAGATGTTTAACCACAGCCATTTACTTTTCAAAGACTTGTTTGCTTTCAAATCAATTAAAAATATTAACTTTTCAAGTTCAGACATGAATGTTAAAAAAATATACTTTGTCCAGCAAGAAATCAACATACCTCTCATGCATATAGTCAACTCCAAGCAACAACTGGATAAACCATTCCACTATCTGATTTTCAGGAAAAAGTCTTCCAGCTTCTTTGTATTCCTGAATTTTATAGTCTAGATCACGGCCCTGAAATAAAATAACATCATGCTTCATATTTTTAGATTCAGAACTTTCTCATTTTTTTAATTTTTTTTGGATTCAGAATTTTAAATTTCATTTTTATTAAATTGTGGGGATTTTTATACAATATAGTTTGATGGTATTTAGATCTCCTCACTGTTCCCCCCAATTTAATGTACTCTCCTATTTATGTAATTCATCCTATAGATGTGACTTTTGGCAATTGATGGCTGCTTGGAGGGGGAAAAAACAGTATCTCATAGGGATGGGGCTCTTGGTGGGCCCAGTGGATGGACCCACATTAAATGACATTTGGGGACACAAATTAGACTCTATAGGCTGTGTTAAGATTTTAAAGCCATGCTCTCTCAACAGTGACCAGCACATAGCAGTTGTTGTTTATCTTAAGGAAGTGAGGCTTATGCCACTTTCTGCTTAACCAAACTCCACTTGGGTTCATTTAAACCAACTTCTTGAAGAGGCACAATGCTGATCCTGTAGCCCTTAATGGGTACTTATAGTCTCTAAAACCTCAAAGCTTCATCCTTTGGATGACCTTAACCCATGTGGAGTATCTGCCTGGGAAAACCCAAGGCTGAAACAGCTTACTGTTCCTTCCAGCCAATACTTAAAGTTAGGGCCCATGTCTCCCTGCTTCTGTGGAGGAAGACTAATATGGACTAGCACCAGTTATTGAAACCAACACGTTTCACATGAACTCACCTCTATTTCCTGCCTTTTGTCATTTCATTTCCCCAGTTCTGCTCAAGATCCTGCTGTATTTCCCCTTCCCTCCCACCATACCCTCCTGAAAATGTAGTCACCCACACACAAAGCCAAACAGAGCTCTTATCCCTACTACTGTAGTTACCAAATAAAATCTGAGGTGACTCCTTGAACTCATGTATGTCCACCTGTGGCTTATCTTGATCATCACTCAAAGAAAATCCCTTATATAAGAGAAAACACATGCAAGATGTATTCATGTAAAACAAGGAATAACTTTCCTAACACCTAGACTTTTATATATAGAATCCTAACATGTAGGCAAGGTTAAAAATGTAAGGCATTGTTTACAGTGCCAGTTATATATGGCAGGAAAGGTCACAGATCTTAAGAGTAATTCCCAAGGCTGTCACATCCCTAGGCTAAGATAACTTCTTACTAAGTACAAAATAGGTATCCTTATATTTACAGCTGAATATCCCAGATATCACTCAATAAAAAGCTTTTTTTGTACCAGATGAAGACTATTACAGAGTCCCACAACTGGTCACACACAGTGTCTGTGAATTGCCTATGCCTAAGCAGCATATCTACAATTTGACCTCTATACCTAAGGCTCACACAACCTAGAACAAGGGGCCAAAAGGACACTAATTAACCTTTTAACTCTCATTAAGGAAGCTCCCTCATGCAACAGGGGGTCAGGAACTCAAAAGCCTCAGGAATATAGTGTCTCTCTCTCTCCCTCTCCCTCTCCCTCTCTCCCTCTCCCTCTCCCTCTCTCCCTCTCCCTCTCCCTCTCCCTCTCTCTTCTCTCTGTGTATTTCTGAACACAACAGTATTTATTCACCCATTCACTAATTTAAGGCAAAATAGTAGTACTTAAAATTAAAACCACAGACTAAAGATAATCACAAATAACACCTCAAATTGCCTTGCAGTGCCTGATGTGACTCTTACGATTAAACTTTCATTAATATAGTTTAGATATAACCTTATATTCATGCCTTTTACATTAAAACACTGAACGGTCAGAAATGATTTGAGATGTGTTCTTAGAGAAAAGGCCAGACTAAACTGTGTTTGCTCTTGGGAAGATGTAAAGCACAGGTCTCATGGGGAGTACAAGAGATACCTGTCAAGTCCATAGGAGCCTAGGAGGAAAACAAAGCTACCCACAGACTATCTATGGCAGAGGCCTCCTTAGATGCAACATGCATGAAGGCATTTCCAGACAATGAGGCAACTCAAGAGAAATTATCTGTAATCCAACAACATGCTGCCAACTGACTAAATCATTTGTAATGCATTTTTTATTTCCTTTCAGTGCAATGTGTAAATATTTGCTCAGCATTTTCTCTCTTTCCACATGGTGAATAAGTCAAAAGAATATCAGACCTTCACCCGAAGCACAGCTGAAACAATTTCCCCTGCTGGATTTTCTGGGCCAAAGAGATCAAAGTTTCTTGGAATTAAAAAGTACAATGAAGGGCTGGAGAGATGGCCTAGCAGTTAAGAGCGTCAACTGCTCTTGCAGAGGACCCAGGTTTGATCCCCAGCACCCACATGGCAGCTGAGAACCATCTTTAACTCCAGTTCCAGGGGAATCTGACACCCTCTTCTGACCTCTGCAGCATTACACAACACGGGTGCACAAACCTACATGCAGACAATACACTCATATATGCAATAAATAAGTAAAATTTTTTAAAAAAGTACAGTGAATTAATAGTTAACTCTCTAGAAAAAAAAAAAAAAATAAGACCACTGGTTCCTTCTTAGTCGCCAAACGTGACTTTATATCCCCTCACTTTCTAATCCTGAAGTGTCTCGGAATTCTCTCACAACATGCAAACCTTACTATAATAATGCCATAAAATGTACAAAACATTGTTGACAATAGGTCCTTGTAGCATACTATGAAGTAAACAAAAGTGCTTCAGATAAAAGATGAGCTACATCTTTTTCTAGTCTGTTTTATGTTGCTATTTGAGATGACTCTAGAAGTCTCTCCTCTCCTCTTGCTCCCCCCTCTCAAAAATGTTTAAAAACCTCAAAAGATGGTTCAGATTTTCTGAATGTGGTAAAACATTTCCAATGGCAGAAAGATTATATGTCATCTCTAGCACTCGGGAGGCAGGGGTAGGTGGATCTCTGTGGGTTCAAGGCCAGCCTGGTCTACAGAGCGAGCTCCAGGGCACCTGGTACTAAAAGGGAGACCCTGTCTCAAAAATACCAAGAACAAAAAACCTTAAAGAAGTATCACTGAAGGGCTGAGTAATACCTTAGTTGTTAACCACTTGCTATGCAATCATTAGGATATGAATTTGATCCCCAAAACTCCCATTGAAAAAACTGAGCCCAGTGGCATGCATTTGTAATCCCAGTGCTGGGGAGGTAGAGACGGATTCCCAGGCTTTGCTAGCCAGCCAGCCTAGGCTAATTGGAGAGTTTCAGGTCAATGAGAAGCCATCTCAAAATATAACAGGGTAGATGGTTCCCGAAGAACTATACCTGAGGCCATCCTCTGACCTTCACACACATGTGTGCTCGCACACACACACACACACACACACACACACGTGTGTGTCCACATACATACAAACACCAATGACGCTACCTTCAAGCTTTTTATATCAACCCAATGTTTATAACTTCCAGAAAGCCATAAATAAGCATAGTTTTTATAACTTTGGAGTTCATATATAATTGCCAGCTGCACTTGTAGTACGGAAATTCTGGGAATTTTATCTGTGAATTAAAATAGCATTCTTTTAGGAATCATCCCCAAACTACAAATTCCTATTGTCAGTTTTAAACTATGTTATTTGAAGAAATATGATATTCTGTACAAGCTTCTATGCTGTCTTCCTTGAGAGTGAGAATTGTGTTACCCATGGTGCCCTTTATCTCTTTGACCCTTCATTCTCCATTAAACCCAGGGCCTCTCAAGCGCTAGGCCGCTGAGAGGCTTCTCTAGTCATCAGCAACTCTCCTCTCAAATAGTGAGTAGAGCTGACATGCCCAGTTTTCACACCGATATTCAATGCACAATTTTTATGCCTATACAAATACATATTCATATTATTGATGAAGAAATAAAACCAACAACAAAACAAGGCCTGCAATAATAGGCCTGAAAGTAAAATATTAAAAGAAAATATAAAAGCTCCTTCCCTTGTTCTTTGGGTAGAATTATCAGAAGCAATGTTTCCACTTCTTCTAATGGTATTAAGCAAGTACTGTTCAGTCAACATAAAAGTAAAACACTGCAAAACTAAATCCAAGAGCAGGGTTTCAAGTACCCCCACCCCAATGATTTTCATTTTTAAGTTTATCTCCAAGAAAAGCTATTATTTTTCCTTTATCACATCCTTTGATAAAAAGTCTGTGGATTACTTCCTGAGGATTTAACTAAGGCAGATAAGTCACTCCATAAATTGAAACAAAACAAATCAGACCTTGATATAACAAAAAATGATGTATCACTTTTTGCAAAGCAGTCCAATTTCCATTCAGCAATGTTAAGAGCATTTATTTCTTTTTCTAAGCTTATCATCTAGGCAAAAAAACAAATTTTCTGATAAAATGTCACATCTCAGTTCTTATTACAGTCTCTGCAAATTTGTTTTCCTAACTTTGTCTCTAAAAAATACTTAATGATAATGTTTATTACTAAAAGATCTGAAATGAAAAGAGAATGGACCAGCACTTGAAGCAATATTAGTGTTGCCCCTCTTCTACATGGCTGTCAGAAGAATGCTTTCCTTCACTGAAGTTACCTCTCAAAAGTTATACTAAAAGCCATGAAGCTAACATCTAAGGTTCTGGAAATCTGTAGCCCATACTACCATTTGGAAGAGTAAGTATCTCCCGGTTCCCATCCATCCCAATTAGCCAGCATGAGATGAAACGCTGAGGCCTTGAAGAGGTGAGGAAGCTCTCAACCACAGTGTTCTAAACACCACGAGTACTAGGAAGAAGCTTTAAATTCCCAAAGGATTTGATTTTTAAAAATGAATACACTTTTAAAGCTACCAATAGACATGCTTACAATCGGTTTGAAAGACCAAGGCTGTCCTCAGAAGCCCAAACACAATAAAGCTGAGGTGTTAAAAGAGTATGCAGAGAACAAAATGATCTCTGAAGTTTAAGGCTGGAAGGAGCATGAAAAAACATTATGCCCTACTGCTTCGCTTCAGAATGAAAAAAATGTCCCTTATTATCGCAGTGGGTTCATAGCTCAAAATATTGTTCCTTCAAAGGCTACATCTTCAATAAATGAACACTTTTCAATGGACTTCAAATTTTATCAAGTAACACAATCTTTTGAACAGCTTGCTTAAAATGCATAATCTGGTTTCATACATCAGGATAGGATCAAAGAGTTTTTTGCATGTGTTATGTGTGTGGTATGTGCATGCATGTTCATATATATGTGGGCAAATATGTGCATGTGCATGTGGACATCTGAGGTTTGTCATCAGTAATCCTTTATCGCTCTCCAGCTTACTGGTTGAGATAGGATCTCTGAATTAAAACCAAACTTCTCATTACAAAGTATGTTGCATAATAGATAGTCTGGCTACCAGCTTGCTCCAGGGATCCCCCGTCTCCAATTTCTGAGTACTACCTGGAACAACAGGTGGGCCTCACTGCCCGTTGGCATTTATGCTTTTAATGGCCAGTGTTTTATCCACTGAGCCACCCCTCCAGCCCAAGCATATATGTATTTAACATGCATCCCAAGTGCCTCTTGAGTTGTTCCATGACCACTGTCTGAAGAACAGTTCTATGTAGCAACATAAATGGTACTTAGCACATTAGTGGAAATATTTCATCCATATTTGAAACTATTTCAAATGCAAAAGATGTCTTCAGAAAAGGCAAAGTTAAGTGTTTGGGGGAAAAGCAGAATTGAATAAAAATCATTTCCTAATGATGTATTTCTAAAAGCCTGTAATACCACTTAGGAGAACAGCAAGAAGGAAGGATGGAGGGAGCAGGGAAAAGTGTCAGGGAAAGGTGCATCGGAATGTTTTTGGAAGCTCACTGTAATAGAGCACATCAAAAGCAAAAGTGGGAGAGTGCTAAGCCACATCATACTCCTCAAAGCAAAATAAGAAAAGCCAGTCTTTAAATAGTTACTAGAGGAGGCCCCCCAGTATTATAACATATTATGTCACACAATACAAATGACAGTCCTGGGGCTTAAGTCACTAATTCCTCTTGTCTATAATGCTTTAGAAAGTTAGTATGTTCTTCTTACTGAGAAAAATGTATGATTAAAAATAATGTAGAAAAATCTGTTTTTTAATTCAAGAAGCAATATGAAATAATGCTTTTACCTATAAAGCATTGGGTATTATTTTAAATAAACAATTTAAAGTTAATCAATCTGATATTTTAACACTTATATTTAAATAAAAACATAAACCAACTAAAGACTTCAAATGTAAATTTTACTAAGTTTCTGTATTTTGTCTGAATTCACTCCTTTTAACTAAAATTCATTTTGCTTTAGAATTATTACATTAACAGTTTTAAATGAAAATCAATGGCAGTTATTTTTTGAGACAGAAACTTTAAGGAAAGCTAAAGACATTTTATGGTAAACTAACCACTTCAAATACACCAGTGGAGATTACTTTTCAACCATTTTTATTAAAAAGTCAAAGTATTTTATATTTTAAACAAAGACAAAATGGAACAAAAGCAAATGATTTCCATGGGGTATAACAGGCAGAGGAGTCTCACACTGTACCCCAGGCTGCCTGCCCTTAACATTGAGATCCTCCTGGCTCAACTTCCCAAGTGATGGGATTATAAGCTTCTGCCACCAAGCCTGGAACAATTTCAATTTTGATACTATAAAAATCATGAATAGATCAGCTTGGGCATATAAAAACTGAAATAGATTATCATCTTCTCAAACTAAATAAAGTCTAGACCCAACAGAACAGACATGTACAGGGTCAATTTAGAGACCTCTATGTGCTCCTGAAGGAGAGGCCCAGACAAGTACATTCCAATGAGGTCTAACTCTCTGAAGACTGTTGCTTCCACGAGCAGTACTTTCCAATAAGCAGCTCCAGTGTATGGATCTCTGGAGTGAGCTTGTACAGGAAGAATGGGCATCAATCAACTGTGAAATGGTCAGCATCCAGGAGTATCCTTCTCTCATCAAAGAGCATCAGGACTATGGGCAGCAGCTCCAAAGAACAAAAAGGGTTTTCCCTAACACTGACCCCAAGGTTCCCAACATGAGTTCTATAACACATCTGGCTCTGTTCAGCCTAGTGATTATAGGTTATTGCCAAATTCATCTGCTGACATCCACTTGAGTTTTAAGAATAGGAAAGTTCACCTGCCCACTTAAATACTTTTGCATACAAAGAAACATAAGAGAAAATTTTCAAATTTTCTTTTTTAATAGCATTAAAAGAGCCTTACTAAGTATTTACTTGCCTCCAATTTTGCTAAGAAATATTATAGTATTAACAAATTGCATGTTTCCCCCTTTGGACATGAATTCTCATACCAAGGGCTGCAAACCAAGAAATTCAAAGAGATAAAATTACTTTGCTCTCTAGAAAATAGCTGGAGGGATGCAGGGAGAGTGGCAGTGAAATAATGAGGTATTGTAACAGTGACCTCTGTTACTGAGAATATGCTTCAAAGCAAGCTCCCCACAGTTATTTTTCAATAATCATTATTTCAACAGCTTAGAAAAGTTTAGTGGTGTTAGGTGGTCCTATACTATCTCAAGACATGAAAAAAGGCAGAAGAAATAAACTGCCCAAGAAAAGATCTACCCCCCCAGGTGTAAGGTCACAGACCACATCCCTCCCTCCATTTCCAGTCATATCTACTCTTCTATTAAAGGGAAGTTAGAAATAATAACATTATATTAAATATGTCCTTATATATGATTTGAGATATAAGTGTTTCTGTATGTGAGGTATATGAAGATGTGGAATGTCAGTGAGAATATGCTGGAAAAGAAGTTCTATCCATGCCCCAGTGTTGTTCTTTCTCTGGACAAAATTCAGTAATATCCAGTCAGACAATTTTAAGAAAATCACTCCACCTCTTGGTTCGGTTTCTTCATTTGTAAAATCAAATGAAATAAAATTCACTTCTGAGCTGGTGAGATGGCTCAGTGGCTAAGAGTACCTGCTGCATAATTCTGAGGAAAGGTATTTGGATCCCAACACCCATGTAACAAGCTGGGTGGGCACCCCATACATGGCTGTAACCCAAGCTCCAAGGATCACAGTGTGGCAGGCTTGCTGGTTTCCAGTCAAACCAAGAAAACACAGGTTCCAGGTTCAAGGAGAAACCCTACCTCAAAGGACTGGGCAGACAATGATATAGGAGGTCAACAACGCTCTTTTTCTAACCCCTCTGTGTGCATATATATGTATATACTCACATAAGTACATATATGTACAAATAATAAATCTTTAAAATCACTTCTAATTAGGAAAGAGGTAACAGGAAGGGTGGAAGATATGTTGAGGAAGAGGGTCAGAAATAATACACCTGATGAGCTTCTCTGCTCTCTTGTTTTCTGGCATGAAGCCTCTCTTAAGCGTGTTTCACCCCTCCATCGAGCTCGGGTAACAGCAACCGCACTCCTGATAATGGCAAATACCGAGAAATTGAACATTGGTAAAAAGCTCTATGAGGGTAAAACAAAAGAAGTCTATGAACTGTTAGATAAACCAGGAAGTATCCTCTTGCAATCCAAGGACCAGATTACAGCAGGAAATGTAGCTAGAAAGAACCACCTGGAAGGGAAAGCTGCAATATCCAACAAAATTACCAGTTGTATCTTTCAGCTCTTACAGGAAACAGGTATCAAAACTGCTTTCACCAGAAATGTGTAGAGACAGCTTTCATTGCCCCCTAGTATGAAATGATTCCAATTGAATGGGTTTGCCAAAGAATAGTGACTGGCTCTTTTCTCAAAAGAAATCCTGGTGTCAAGGAAGGATATAAGTTTTGCCCACCAAAAGCAGAGATGCTTTTTAAAGGATGATGCCAATAATGATCCCCAGTGGTCAGAAGAACAACTTATTGCTGTAAAGTTCTGTTTTGCTGGGCTTGTTATAGGCCAGAGTGAAGTGGATATCCTGAGTCATGCAACACAAGCTATTTTTGAAATATTGGAGAAAGCCTGGCTGCCTCAGAACTGTACACTGGTTGATATGGAGACTGAATTTGGTGTTGATAAAACTACCAAAGAGATTCTTCTTGTTGATGTTATTGATAATGATTCCTGGAGACTCTGGTCATCTGGAGATTGGAGACAGCAGAAAGACAAACAGTCTTACTGGGACCTCAAAGAAGTAACTCCTGAAGGCCTCCAGATGGTAAACAAAAACTTTGAGTCGGCTGCAGATAGAGTGGAGCTGCTTCTGAAATCAGAAGTGCAGAGTCGTAGTACTGATGGGTTCAACTTCTGATCTTAGTCACTATGAGAAAATCAAGAAGGCTCATGGAAATTTTGGGATTCCATGTGAGCTTCAGGTAACATCTGCCCATAAAGGATCAGATGAAACTCTGAGGATTAAATCAGAGTATGAAGGGGATGGCATTCCTACTGTATTTGTGGCAGTGGCAGGCAGGAGCAATGGTTTGGGACCAGTGCTCTCTGGTAATACTGCGTATCCAGTTATCAGCTATCCACCCATCACACCAGACTGGGGAGCTCAGGATGTGTGCTCATCTCTTCGTATACCCAGTGGTCTTGGCTGCTCAACCATACTTTCTCCAGAAGGATCAGCTCAGTTTGCTGCTCAGATATTGGGGTTAAACAACCATTTGGTATGGGCCAAACTACAAGCAAACATATTAAACACCTAGATATCCCTAAAGCAAGCTGACAAGAAAATCAGAGAGTGGATTTCTAAAAGATAATGTCATTTTTTTTAATTTTTAGGAGAAAGTTACATATTTCTAGCTTAGCTATGATAAAAATTAATCAAGATGATTTTATATCAGAAAACAAAACTAAGTTTACTAGTGGAAAAATGCTTCTCTAGAATTTTGGGTTTTAAAATTTTTTAACTTGGTAATGGTGTCATAAGGTATCAGCATTTTGGAGGTAGAGGCATCATGCTCACTTTAAATTCAAGGAAGTCTTGTGCTAAATAATGGATTCAACACTTAAATTAATCTCACCCATTGTAATGATCATTGCTGGGCCTGGGCAGATAATACAAGCAAAGAAATTAGTTTTGGGGGCTGGAGAAGAGCTCAGCAGTTAAGAGAACATCCTGTCGCTCTTGCAGAGGACCAGTACTTATATTTTACATGGTAAGAACAATGTATTCCTCTCTAGGTATGGTCTGTAATTTTATGAGTGATACTGATCATTGCCTAAGAAAATAAATATTTTCATGAATCTTTAAAAAAAGAAAGAAGACACTTGTAACATAAAAACAGAAAGGAGGTTATGGGGAAATTGGTAAAAGAATACAAGACAGGGTCAGAGGGCTAGGAAAGAAGCTAGAAGGAGAATCATCAATACCAAAATTGGTTTGAAAATGCCAGGATGAAACCTACAGTCCCAGTCAGAAGCTGTGTAGGTTAATTTGATTTTTAATTTAAAAAACATCACTTTGAGGCCAAACATGGTTAGTATACAATTGTAATCCCAGCACTTGGGAGCTGAAACCAGAGGATTGCAGATTCTGGAACAAACTGGACTACACAGAGTGAGATTCTGTAAAAAATGATGATAACAACAAAACTGACCAATCTACTTGCTCTCATACAAGAAAGGGAGGAATGTTAAAAAGACCAGGAAGCTAATCTTAAAGAGTCCAAGAGCTAAAGTTAGAACTCTGAACCACAGAATTAATGACAGTAACACTGGGTCATAACCCATGGAATAAAAGAAATGTCTATGATCCATAATGACATAAAGAAATAACTGAGTGAATACATAAATGAGGGGAGGAAGCAGCTCTTCCTTACAGGAAAATCCCAACTAGTAAACATAAAAAGAACAAAAGAAATGCACAGCCACAACCAGGCAAAGCAGAGTAAAAATCACTATAAGAGACTTTCATTGAAAGAGGGTGCAGACTGGAGAAGAGGCAGAGCATAGCAGAACTTCCAAGTATCTACCCTGTAGAGTTATCAGTTATGAAGGGAAAATTTCAGCTGTACAGTCAAGAAACTCAGAAGACAGAACCTGAACAGAGTGATCAGATTAGTATCACCAGAATAAGTTGTGCCAGGATCCTATAGGATTCAGCACCAGACACTGAGGACACAATATCTCTTCTGAAGCCATCATGTCAGGACTAGCAGACCTCAGCCCAATCACAAGAAAACATTAGACAAAAAACCAAGTTGAAGTTTCTGAACAGCAACAACAAAAACTTATTAGTACTCATCAAAAGTGTCATAAAATTCATAGAAAAGAAAAAAAAAACCCTAGGGTACAAAGGGAAGCTATCATATAAAAGACACCAAGGAAACACAATTCAGTGAGCTGGGGTGCAAAGGGAAGCTGTCATATAGAAGACACCAAGGAAACACAATTCAGTGAGCTGGCACAGCAGTCCAAACAGGATCTGGAAATAGACCAAAGACATGGTGAGGAGAACTGGCAAAGTAATAATTTCTTGGTTTTGATCACTATACTATGTGGTCTAAGTTGTTAAGATTTGGGGATATATTTAGCTGTAAGCACATTACAACTCAAAGTGAAGTCTTAGCATTAGCATGAACTAAATTACAGTTCATATTTTGCTACCTCACACTATTTCATTTATCTGCCCCAATTCCACTTGACAGACTCCTTCCCCATTTCAAGTTGAAACATAGCATGCCATACCCACTACAGTCCCAGTCAGAAGGGATTCTGACTATCCTTCTTGTGACAACCACATCTCCCTAATATTTTAGCCATTGACATAAATGTCTCATTTAACCTCCAGAAAAATTCATTAAAGTTGTCATAGGGCTGAGGTTGTAGCCCAGCAGGTGCAAGGCCTTGGGCTCTGTCTCCAGCACTGTAACAACAAAAGTTGTCACTTCTTCTGTTACCCCAAAATATATCTCCAAACTACAACTGACCCAGAGTTGGGGCTAAGTAATGGCTTTTGGCAAGACTCAATTACTACTTCTTTTGTGAACTTCAAGCTCAGAAAGATGTAATAAATAATCCAGAATACCAATTTATTCCTAAATCACAAGAGCTGGATTGCCAAGGTGACAGGGAACCCATGTCAGTTTGGGGACCATAATTTTTCCTTTTAGCAGAGGTATATGGGGAAGCAGAACTGGAACCAGAATGCTACTGAGGGAGCAAGGAGAAGGAACAAGGCAATTTTATGAGTGACAGACACACATTCAGTGTACTGATCAGCTAACCCATAACCAGAGCCAGACTCCCTGCTCTCAGGTCTGGGCCTCCCCTTGGCTCACGGGTCCTTAAACACTGATGACATTTTTCTTTATGACTCTATTTGTGTTTTCATACTGGCCATTCATACTTCAATTCTAACCCTGACTGCCTATTGGAATCAACAAGACAGCTTTCAAAAATCCTGTTCCCTGAGCTGATAATACCCTAAGCAAATTAAGTCTTACTTTCCAGAGGCAGACCTCAGCCTTGAGGAATTTTGAAAGCTCTGCAGATGATTCCAATATGCAGTCAAGTCTGGAACCATCATTCTACTGTGACATTGCTGTAACATTTGTAAAGCTATGTTAGCATTACTAAACAGAAACCAGGCAAGTCCAACTGCTACCACTTTCTGCCCAGAGAGCAGATGGTCTCCCCACTGCAGATCACAATCTCAATTAAACTCTGCTGGATCTACTAATATAATATTCAGGTTTCTGGGGATGCGACTCCTCAGCCACACAGAAGACCCACAGGCACTATTCCACAAGTCTCTGGTACAGTACACTGTTAGTTCCACCAGCAAAGTAAAGTAAGACAAAATACTTTTGAGATTATGTCAGGAGGGAGGATCCAGAATTTTCTCTTTTATCATCAGGGTTTGACAGAAATGAGATGAGAGCTGAGAGCAAATGATAAAGAATCAGCTAACAAAATATTTGAAAGTACAAAGGGAAATATTAGGGAAGAGGAAAAGGTAGAGGGAGAATAAGAAAGGGTGATGGGGTGAGGATTATTTGATCAAAACACATTCTGTGCACTTATGAAGCCACCACAGGGAAACCTATTATTTTGTTTAATTCATATAAGCTGATACAAATGTTTACAAAATAAAACTCTGAAATGAAACCTTCCTATGTGGTTTATTATGTAGACCTAAGATATGGTAAAAATGAACAAAGAAAGACTGCTCACATGTTGGAGTCTGACATGGTTTCTGTGATATATGCTGTGATAAGTACCATGCAAGATAAAAATGTTGTGACAGTTGGGGATATGGGGGCAGGAGTAATTCCAGCCAAGATTCCATGTCCCCCATTTTCACAGCATTTTTACCATGCACTGAGAAGGAGCCTTCCTTGTGGAAGGAGGCCTTTTGATGAGAGAAGAGGTAACACCTAAGGTGGGCTTTGGAAGCTGGGTAGAACTGCAAGATTGGGGATAGGAAGAAATATGTTGAGAAAGGTAATGGGCTAAGCAAAGATAAGAGTGAGATTCTGGAGGAGAACAAGAGAAAGCAAGTAACTCTATTTCCTCCTGTGCAGTGGACAACAGAAAAAACCAACTCTCAAAATACTCTGGTATCTCTGAAACTATAACCCATCAACCAGTCTTACTTTGTAACTCAGGCTGGCCCTGAACTCATGATCTTCTTGTCTCAGCTTCCCTACTGCTGGGATTATAGAACTGCAACACTGACTGGTTGTTTCTTTATTTCACTCATTCATTCATTCATCTTATTGTGTATGTGTGTGTGTGTGTGTGTGTGTGTGCACATGCTTGTGTTTGTGCATGCTGGTGCCCATGCATGTGTATGTGTGCATGTCTGGAGAAAAGAGATTGACTATGGGTACTTTTCCTCTATCACCCTTCACCTTATTTTTGAGTCAGGGTCTCTCACTGAGCCTGGAGCTCAATGACTGGTGATGCTCTCTGGCAGTGAGCTCTGGGGATCCACCTGACTCCAACACATCCACTCCCATCCTAGAATTAAAGACCCATGGACAATGCCTGGCTCTCACGTGGTCCCAGGGATCCAGACTTCGGTCCTCCTGCTTGCTTGGCAGGCACTTTACTGAATCACCTCCTCAGCCTCTGTTTTTACTTTTGTTGGTTTTTCTGTGTTTTGGTGCTTTTTTAATTTTAAAACAAAATAGAGCATATATTTTTTGTTTACATTCTGAATGAAAAGAAAGTTGTGGCTTATAATTAACACCAATAACAAACAAAACAATAAACAAAAAAAGTTCATAGGTTACCTTCAGAACAAAAGTAAAAAATTAGAGTTAAGGCAGTTTGTCACCTGAAGTATTGGGTTCTTTTTTTTAATGTAGTTTAAAGAAGAGATTTATTCTTTCTCATACATCTTAGTTCTTAGAAACATGAACTTCAAGATATGTCCTTGGTAGCATCAGAGGCTGTGGAATTGTTTTTAGTAAAAAATTGCCTTACATACAAGTGTTTGATACTAGGACCCATACCATATGTCATTTGTTTTGTTGTGTCTGTGTTACTTCACTTAGCATAACAGTTTCTAGTTCCATCCATTTACCTGCAAATTTTTTGATGTCATCTTTCTTTACTGCTGCATAGAACTCCATCATGTAGACATACTACATTTTCTTTATCCACTCATCAGTTGAGGGACCACCTGGGTTGCTTCCAGCTTTTCGCTATTGTGAAAAGAACTGCAATAAATATGGTTGTGCACATGTCTCTGCAATAGGATGACTCTTTTCAGTATATACCCAGGAGTGGTATGGCTGGGTCAAGTGGTAGGTTCATTCTGAGTGTTTTAATTAAGAGTTTTCCATACTGCTTTCCATAAAGGTTGCAAGAGTTTGCACTTCTCCGAGCAGAGAATTAATGTTCCCTTTTCCCCACAGCCTCCAGAATTTGGTATCATTTCTTGATCATAGCTAGTCTTACCCAGGGTAAGATCAAATCTTAAAGTGGTTTTAAGTTGCATTTTCTTAATTATTAGCAATGCTGAATACTTTTGAAGATGTTTCTCAGCCATCTTTACTTCTTCATGTGTGATGTCTCTGTTCAGCTCTTGCTCCATCTTTTGAGTCATTTCTTGATCCTTTGTTTTTGAGTAATTTATTTAAATTAATTAAATAATTAAATTAAATAAATTAATTAATTTAAATTAAATTAAATTAATTTAACATACTCTGGATGTTAAACCTCTGTCAGATTTCTCACTTGTCAAGATTTCCTCTCTCTGTGGATTTTCTCTTCACTCCTTTGATTACTTCTTTTGCTGTATAGAAGCTTTTTAATTTAATGAGGTCCCATTTGTCAATTTTTTACCTTAGTTCCTGCACAATTGGTTTACAAAGTCTTTTCCTATTCCTATATCTTGTAGGTTACTTTGAATGTTTTCTTCTATCATTTTCAGAGTTTCAGGTTTCACATTGAGGTCTTTGATCCATTTGGAATTGAGTTTTGTACAGGGTGAGAGGTAGGGGTTTAATTTTATTGTTCTACAAGTGGTGATCCAGTTTTGCCAACACCATTTGCTGAAGATGCTGTCTCTCCTCCACTGAAACTTCTTGGCCCCTTTGTCAAATATGAGGTGGCTGAAATTACATGTGCTCAAGTTTGGATCTTTAATTCTGCTCCATCGATTTACAGGTCTGTTTTTGTGCCAGTACCATGCTGTTTTTATGACTGTAGCCCTGTAATATAATTTGAAGTCTGGTATAGTAATCCCCCTTGATCTTTTTGTTCAGGACTGCTTTGGCTATCCAGGGTCTTCTGTTTTTCCCTATGAATTTTAGGATTTTTTTTTCTAAATTTGTAAAGAAAGTCATGGGAGTTTGATTGGAATTGCATTGAATCTGTATATTAGTTGGATAGTGTGGTGGTTTGAATGAGTGTCCCCCATAGGCTTTAAGTATTCAGACATTTGTCTCCAGTTGGTGAAACTGTTCTTGGAGGTCTTAGAAGGTGTGGCCATGCTAGAGGAAGTATGTCACTGGGGACAGGCTTAGTGAGTTTAACAAGCCTTGCTGTCTCCAGTCATGCTCTCTGCTTCCTGTGTTCATTGCGAGATGTGACCCTCCACTTACTGCTCCAGCTCCAGCTGACATGCCTTCCGCCACAATGGACTCTAATTCCCTGGAACCGTCAATCATAAACTCAAATAAACTCTTCCTTTTATAAGTTCCTTGGTCATGGTGCTTTATCACAGCAACAGAAAAGTGACTAATACAGTTATTTGGTACCGAGAGTGGAGTGTTAGCTGTGAAGAACCTGACCATGTGGATGTTTGGAGAAATGTGGAAGACTTTGGAACTTTGGGCTAGAAAAGCTGTTGACTACTGTAAGCGGAGCTTAATGGGCCATTCTAGTAGAAGCCTGGAAGAAAGCATTGCAGCAAAAAAAAAAAATGTAGTTCCAGGGGAAAATAAACACTTAGGCTGCAACTGGGATATTTTGATAAAGAGACTGGCAGCAGTTTGCCCACAGCCCAAATGCTTGCCTGATCTAAGTTGAAAAGCAATGGACTGATGTCTTTGGCAGAGGATATTTCAAGACAGCCTAATATAGAAATGGTGGCATGGCTGTTAATAGTGAATATTGTAGAGATCTACAGTGAAGAAGAGCAGATGGGGCAGAAAGAAATGTATAATGTACAGTTTGGATCTGAAAACTGCACTAGGAAGATTAAAGGTGGGGCCAAGGCATATGAAGGAGAGGTTCCTTTCCATAAGGAGACTAAAGTAATTAAGGAGAGGCCTAGCTATTTACAAGTAAACAATGGAAAAAGTGAGATTAAAGTGATTAAGGAGAGGCCTCGAGATTTACAAGTAAACAACAGAAACAGTACCTTCAGGGAAAGACCACACACAGGTAAGCCTCCAATTTTTGAAAGGAAAATACTGAAAACGGTTTCTACTCCAACAAGTCCAGGGCAGGGAAAATTTGCAAATGTGGTTAAAGTAGGAGAGGGTCCATCCCGAACTTGCAGCCAAACTCGGCAATTTCATTCACGTGGTGCTGGCTTTAGAGGCATGAAGTTTGCAAGAGTGAAGAGGTTATCAGTTCTTCCTCCATGGTTTCAGAGAGCCACAGAGGCCAGGCAGTGTGGAGCAGGGGCATCCCTGAATAAAGAAGGCCCTGATAGGCCATTTCATGAAGCTGTGAATGTGAAACCTGGTTGGCAGCGGAGACCCCAAGAAGACATTCGAGATGCCAGACCTGTGAGATATTTGCCAAGCAGAGCTGCATACAGGGAGTGGTACCAGCCTAAGAAAGAGATATATGTTGCAAGCAAAGCTGCAAGAGCTGAGCCATCTAAGCCCTTTGGAAGTCAAGTCCCAGAAGTCGCACATGGAGCTACTGGACTTGGTGTTTGCCCTGCAGGTTTTCGGTCTTGTTTTGGTTCAGTATTTCCTCACTATGCCTCTATTCCTCCATTTTGGAATGGGAATGTGTATTCGGTTCCACTGTACATTGGAAGTATGTAATTTGTCTTTTGATTTTACAGGAGCTTACAGTTTAGGAGATTGGCCTGAGTCTCAGAAGAGACTTTGGACTGTGGACTTTTGAATGGCATTGAAACTGGTAAAGACTATGGGGACTTTTAAGGTTCGACTAAATGCATTTTGCATTTTATATGGTCAGGAGCCTACGTGGGCCAGGGAGAGGAATGTGGTGGTTTGAATGTCCCCCATAGGCTTTAAGTATTCAGACATTTGTCTCCAGTTGGTGGCACTGTTCTTGGAGGTCTTAGAAGGTGTGGCCATGCTAGAGGAAATATGTCACTGAGGGCAGGCTTAGTGAGTTTAACAAGCCTCTCGGTCTCCAGTCCCACTCTGCTTCGTGTGCTCATTGCGAGATGTGCCCCTCGGCTTGCTGATCCAGCTCCAGCCGCCATGCCTCCCGCCACAATGGACTCTAATTCCCTGGAACCGTCACTTGTAAGCTCAAATAAACTCTTCCTTTTATAAGTTCCTTGGTCATGGTGTTTTATCACAGCAACAGAAAAGTGACTAATATAGGTAGGATGGCCATTTTTACTATATTAATTCTTCCAATCCATGAGCATGGATTTTCCATCTTCTTTCTTTCAGCAGTCATTAGTTGACTATGGCTCCTCATTTAGGGGTGGAGTCTTATGATAGTTTCCCTCTGCATGTTGGCATGTCAATTAGTGTTGTCATTATTCACATGTTAAAACAACTGTATTGCTGACATTTAATGGGTACAGCTACCCTGCTGTCCTGGTTGGCTTCAGTTGTCAACTTGACATACCTGGGAAGAGGTAATTTCAAGTGGAGAACTGTCTTCATCAGAATTGCCTTTAGGCATGTTTGTGAGGCAATTTCTTGATTGTTAACTGAAGTAGGAGGGTCCAGCTCACTGTAGATGGTGTCACCCTGGGGGTGGTGGTCCTGGGTTGTAGAAGAAAGCAGGCTGCTGGGCTTGGTGGTGCACACCTTTAATCCCAGCACTCAGGAGGCAGAGGCCAACCTGATCTCCACTGGGAGTTCCAGGCCAGCTGGGGCTACTGGGAGATGATGGATGAAAGGAAGGAAGGAAGGAAGGAAGGAAGGAAGGAAGGAAGGAAGGAAGGAAGGAAGGAAGGAAGGGAGGGAAGGGAGGGGAGGGGATGGGGGAAGGGAAGAAAGGGGAGGGGGAGGAAGGGGGAGGAGGGAGGGAAGGGGAGGGAGGAAGGAAAGAAAAGGGAGAGAGAGAGAGAGAGAGAGAGAGAGAGAGAGAGAGAGAGAGAAGGGTGAGCACAGGCAGGAGAGCTAGCCAGTAAATGGCATACCTCCATGGTCTGTTCTTCAGCTCCTGCCTCCAGCTTCCTGTCCTGGCTTCCCTCAGTGATGAGCTGTGATCACAATCAGGATGTGGAAGTCAAACTCTTTTTTACCTGAGTTGGTTTTGGTCAGAGTGTTTTAACACAGCAAAAGAAAGCAAACTAGGACACCTGTCATGTCTAGATGAGGCTACCTAGCAATGGGCATCCTGGTCCTCTGGCTCTTAGAATTTTCAATCCCTAGGGATTGTGTTGTAGCCATATCACTTGGGGTGGGAACCCCATAAGTCACTTATTTTCTGCATTTTGACCAGTTATGGATCTCTGTAACAATGATGTTTAAAACAGTCATATAAACTTACTTAAAAATATGGGGCTGGAGAGATGGCTCAGTGGTTAAGAGCATAGGTTGTTCTTGCAGAAGACCTGGATTCAAATCCCAGCACTCACAGGGAAGCTAACAACTCTCTGTGATGCCAGTTCCAGGGGATCTAATGCCTTCTTCTGTCCTCCTCGGGCATTGCAAGACACAGATGCACTTACATATAGCCAGGCATAACACTCAGACGCATAAAATAAAAATAAGTAAAAAAATTAAATATATGTATATGTATACACACACACACACACACACACACACACACACACAATGGAATTATACCACAAAAGGTGATAATGCTCTCCCAAAGAAACAAACTATCTAACAAGAACCCCAATGTCAGACATGAGAAAACTCCCGTTGAGTTCTTGGTCAGGGGTGACCAAGAGTCTCCCAAAACAATATAGGCTATTCCCATTGCCTTTAGCGGCCACCCAAAACTTAAAGGTAAGACCCCACTGCTGAAGGCACCACATACTTTGGACACAGGACTTGACAGAGCTGGAATTTGCCTAGGAACCTCTTCTCTGGAGACTAGTTCTCATTATATTGGAAGTTGCTATACAAGCTGTCAAGGGTAGAAAAACAATCAATAATCCTAACCCAGATTTGTTTTTTGCTTTTTAGACATATAATCTGAGGTGTCCAAAGGGTTAGATAGTAGATGCAGACAAATCAGGGGTGCATTCATATATTGCAGTCTCGAAAAGTCCCAAATTAAATTACATAGGAGGAAGTTTGGAAATAAAAAGATCAGATACTCAATGGTGGTTACATTTCTTTTATGAGCTGAAAGTTTGGCCACCTGCCATTTTCTCTATTAGTAAATTTGCCTCAATAAAAAAGAACTTGCACCAGGCCTGTGCAAGTTAAGACTGAATTTGCATCTCAGGATAAGAAATATCCCTGTTAACAAGAAGAGAGCAGCATGTACACATCCTTCCTCAGGATTCTGAGAAGTGGCAACCTGCCAACTTGGGACAAGAGAGCCCTGGAAGCCCAGCAGCTGTGCAGTGCAGCTGGCAGCCATCACCATGGCAACATCCCCTCCTGGAGAGCAGCTTGTTCCATGGAAACCACCGTCATTTAAAATGTATCACAGATGATTCCCCATTGGAGCCTGCACAACAAAAAGCATTTTTATAGAAATGCCATTTCTAAGGATATAATTCGGACAAATGGATTTGAATATAGATTAGGAATTAAACTCCAGCACACCCTTTCTATAGAGTTCCTAATTTTATTACTATTCTGTATTCCACATTTGCTCATTATTCCATGTCTTTATTCACACACACTACCTACCGACCTTTTCCATGAACTACTTGAGAATAAGCTTGTTTTGTTTGGATCTTGCACTTCTTGAGTCTTGCACAGACCCACATGGTAAATGTTTGGTTGCCAGCCTGTGGTTCTCTAACTTCAGCTTGTTTCAGACTCACCTGGCAAGCTTGTCAAAATACAAATGGCTGAACCCCACCCCCAGAATTTCTGATTCAATATGGCTGGGCTGAAAGCCAGGACTTTGTGTTCTACCACGTTCCCAATTAATGTCCATGTTACTGATCTGGGATTCTACTTTGAGGACCACTGGGTTACATACTCAGTGTTAGTTTCCCAAGTTTTTATCATTTTACACAGAATTTTATACATACTCAGTAAGTGTTAATTTCCTAAGTTTTTATCATTTTTATTGTGGTCATGAAAAAGAAGGTTCTTGGCCCTAGAAAATACAATAGCTACTTGGGACAAAGGAGCAGCAGGTCTAGAACTTTGTGTTAGTAAGCTTTCCATTCCTATAACAAAATACCTGAGGAAAACAACTTAAAAGCAGAAAAGGTTTATTTTAACTCATGGCTCCAGAAGTCCCAGTAAGTGCTCAGTAGCCCATCTTCCTTTGAGGCTGTGAAGAAGCAGATCATTACAGTGGGAACACATAATAGAGCAAAGCTGATCACATCAAAGTAGCTGGCAAACAGAGAGAAGGAGGCTGGGTTCAAATATCTCCTTAAAGGGAGTGTTTCAGTGTTCTGTTGTCTATGGGCTCTACCTTCTAAAGCTCCTACCATCTTCCAATAGCTTCACAGGCTGGCAACCAAACATTTACCATGTGGGTCTGTGCAAGACTCAAGAAGTGCAAGATCCAAACAAAACAAGCTTATTCTCAAGTATTTCAGGGAAAACGTCGGTAGGTATGTAGGTAGTGTGTGTGAATAAAGACATGGAATAATGAGCAAATGTGGAATACAGAATAGCAATAAAATTAGGAGCTCTGAAGCCAGGCGTGGTGGTGCACGCCTTTAATCCTAGCACTTGGGAGGCAGAGGCAGGCGGATCTCTGTGAATTCAAGGCCAGCCTGGTCTACAGAGCGAGTTCTAGGCCAGCTGGGGCTACAGGGAGACCTTGTCTCAAAAAGACCAAAAAAAAAAAAATTAGGAGCTCTGTAGAAAGGATGTGCTGGAGTTTACTGTGTTTTGTCTTACCTGTGTCCAGTAGTTCAAAATTACAGTAAAATTTTTTAAATAAAAATTAATACAGGGAAAGAAAGTTTGAGAATATCATCTAAATCCAGTGTGCTAGCCACTAGCTACCCTTCACTTCAAGTCAGTTATCATTAGGCAAAATTTAATACCCAATTCCTTACTTCCACTAACCAAAGTCCAAAGGGAAACAAACAAACAAAAAAACAAGTATGACTAGTAGATAGTCCAATTTATTATTATCACAGGACGTTTTGTTGGGCAATGTTGACTAAGGCTTAAAATATTTGAAGATCAGGAAAGAGTCTTTTTAAAAAATGTTCATGTGCCCTAGGTACAGTGGCCCTCACCTATTATCACAGATCATGGGAGATAGCAGCAGGAGGATCAGGAGTTCAAAACCAGCCTCAGCTACTGAGTTTGAAGACAGTTTCAGTTACATGATTCAGTATCTCAAAAAAAATGATAAACTAATTTTCAGAATCTTAGTATGCCCAAAGCAGTAGCAGCCTATTTAGTGAGACTCAAATATTTCTGAAATGAAATAGTTCATCAGCTAAAGGAGCTAAGAGACTGATCATAATATAGTTACAAATGAAAATATCTGTGATTTTTTCATAGGCTGGTGACATTTCCCACAGTGGCTGTTAAATGCTATCACTCTGAAGCCCTTATCATCTTAATGATTTTCTTAACAATCTCCTAGATAAAGAAGTATATATCTAAGTAATCAGTCTTTATTCTCTCTCTGACTCCCTCTCTCCCCCTCTCTTCCCTTCTTCTCCCCACCTCCTCCTTTCCTCCATCTCTTCCCTCCCCCATCCCCTTCAAGCTGAGGAGGAATAAGATCTTCCAGGTCCCCATGAGAAAAGTTTAGAATACTCCCACCTTACTCAGATTGATTGCCTGGTGGTTTTACACTGGAAGATGCACCAGACAGTGCAAGTAGAAAGGCTTGTTTTTGCTGCACTCTATTTTTTCTTCTATCTCTCAAAGATATGACACTCTGAGGTTCCATTTGCCTATCCAAAGTTCCTGACATGAACAAGCTTGCCTTCCACTCCAAAGTGTGACTTCTCTCTCCCCACCACCTTTTCCTTGGGGTTCCAGAGACACTCAAGTGATGAGCTGACTAATGCCCTTCTCCTTAATTTGAAACTATTCTAATGACCATTTGATTTGGCTAAGCCTAGCTCAAAGGATGATCTGGGAATGTTTTTAAGTGTGTCACTTTCCTGTATTCTGCCTGACACAGCCTATCACCCATACATGCGGAGCCTCTTGGATATAAACACACAGACACATGCCATAGCTTCTTTGGCGTCATCTTCCCTCTCATACTTTTCTGGGCTTCATGCTCATTTAGGACTTAGTAAAATGCCAAGTTGTTAGTTGGAGAGAACAGAAAGTAGCAAGAAAACTGCAAATACTTGAAGCCATAATTCACAGTCAATAAATATGAAGAATTTCTCTGGGGAAAAATGAGCCATATTTTAATTTTCAAATTTCAAATGACAGAACTAGAAATCAAAACTCTAGAGAAGAGTCTAGATGTCCATTGAAGTATTGCACTATTATAGGAGAGTTGAGCAAACACATGTGCGCACACTCCCCTGCAGAGATTCCTTCTTGAAATTTATTCATTTTGACTGATTTGCCAAAGGAAGAAAAGCATTCATTAGAGATGAGTTTTGTCAGTTACTTAGAGAAAATTATTCTTAGCTACCTTAGAGACTTCAGGCCTTTATAGTTCAACTTGTGGTTTGATAAATGAATTTTTAAGATGGTTCTTTAGATTTACCATACAACATATTTTTATTACTATTTCTAAGAAAGAAGAGCCTTACCTCACAGTACTCAGTGATAATGCAAAAATTATCCTGCTCCATGAAGCTTGCATGGAACTTGACAATGGATGGATGATCTAGCTTGGAAAGGAGTTGAGCTTCCACACTGGCCTGCACAGTCTCATCTGGATTTAATTTTCCAACAGAGATTTTCTTCAGTACCTTTCTGAAACCAAAAAGATTATAACGATATTTAGAATGGAAAAAGCACATTCAACAAATATGAGCAAGTGGTGCTAAGAGCCCAACCAATGCCCAGGTTGTTAGCTGTCCATGGCTCTAGTCCTGCCTATTACACTATTGAGGCCCTGGGCTAGCTTCTTTTCCTGGCCAGGGACGTGGCCTCCCCAAAGCCTCTGCCCTCTGCATCTGTACACTCTACGGTCCAAAGGCAGACAAGGCACTGATCTTGAGCATTGCTGTTGGGGTGGCTCTTCTTCCATCTCTCTCGTCATCTGTTTACTTTATTTCTCTCACAGATCTGTTTCTGTCTCCCTGTATGTTCCCTTTTTGTATATATCTGTTTTCTTATCACTACTTTTCTGTTTCTATCTCTATATCTCTGTATCTATCTCCCTCCCCCTCTCTCTCTCCTTCTCCCTTCCTCATTCTGTATCTCATTCTGTGCACACATACATGTAAACACACGCTCCTGCTCTAAAACATTTCTAAATTTATCAATTTAATGCCAAAATGAACAATATCTATTTCTTTTCTTTTTTAAACTGTGCTCAGCATATCATGCTTTATTGCTAGCAGAATTTAGGGGGAAAAAAGTTTTAGCAGAAAACACTGATAGGAATAGTTAGGATCCCTAGCTTGTACAAATGGAAGAAGAACTCATTTAGTCTTCAAATCATTAATTCAAAAATTATAATAGCTCAGTGAAGACTGGACCAAAACATTATCTCTTCCCATCCAAGAAAAAAAAGTCTGATGGACAAACCAATTATAGTGCCACACTATAAACTAGATCACTGGGGGAAACACTTTACTGTGCCAATTACACTCTGTAGACAGATGGTGCTGATTACTAGGGAACTTGGCTTAATGAGCAAATTATGCAGGACTTGTGCTAGGAAATATTTTGCAAAAAATATGTTAAGAGTTACTAACTACGGATCTTGGTAGAAGCTCTATTAAAGGCCTGTTCATGAACCCATAGACCAGCCATTCTCCATCCATATCTAGCAGGTGCTCACTGCCCTTGCTGTAGGGAATGCCAGAAGTTAGTAGGCTCTCTGGCATACCCACCAATGTCTGCCCTTCTGTTTGAAAGTGTACTGACCCAAATCATTGGGTCTAATCCCAAGTCTGTTTATGCTGCTATGATCACTGTTATAATTTACATATGATATAAACTGATGGAGGATGAGTCACTCTTTGCTAAAAAAATAAACCAAATACTTACCAAGAGGTTGTCAATGACAAATTGTAGAAAATATTCTGTCAAGTAATTGACAAGACAGTTCCAAAAAGTGAGTTAAATATGTAAAAATTTAGTTTTAGTTGAGATTTCTAAATTCTCATTCTACCATATAGATAAACCTGGAATACTTGATATATCATCAGTGTGATTTATGCAAAAAAACTGAAAGGGAATCTAAGCAAAAGATATTAATGTTAGTTGTACATAATAAAGTTGAACTAGATGTGAAATGATATGCTTTAAATTCATCTTTCAAATTAGTGTCATTCTATTTAAATTGTTCCTTCAATTTAACCAAGTAGTAGCCCCAATCGTACTAGGACAGCTGCTACCCCTCTTCAAGATGTGATTATATCATAAACTGATTTCTTCAGGCAGTGCCTTGAGTAGAACTCTCCCCAGGTCAGATTCAGGCTCCAGTGCAATCAGTACACTTTTCTGTAGTTTGTCCCTTCCCACTTCTCAGGGAGAGTCTATGGTTTAAAATTTTTCATTAATCTGGGCCTAGTGGCACAACTTTAATCCCAGCATTGGGCATCAAGGCCAGCCTGGTCTACATAACCAGTTCTAAGCCAGCTGGGGCTACAGGGAGACCTTGTCTCAAAATAAAACCAACCAAACAAACAAACAAAAACAAAATAAATTTTGCATTGAAATTCTAAGTTGTTGGCAGGCTGGGGAGATACCAGAACAACAGTGGGCAAACTGAGGAGCCAAGTGTGGGTCCCTAGTGCCCACAATCAAAACCAAGCATGGCATTCCCAGTGCTGAGACAGGAGACAAAAGAATCCCTGGCTGGCCAGTCTACCCAAACAGGGGGAGTCCTGCATTCAGTGAGAGACCCTACTTCAAAAAAAGTGGAGAAGTGATTGAAGAAAATGTCTAAGTATCAACCTTGGACACACACACACACACACACACACACACACACACACACACACACACACACACACACACACACAAACGTCTAAGTTAGGAAATCTGTGAAGTTGAGAGCAAAAAGATGAAAACTCGAAAAGTATTTCCATCCTTATCTAGTGTTAGCTGACTAACATCTCACTCTTCTCCGGACCGATAAAAAATGGGTCACATTTCTGTTCTCTGAAATCTGAGGGAAACCCTTGACTCCTAGATGAGTATTACTGAGAATACACTTTCCCTAAAACCTGAGTACTTCAGTATCTCCTTCATTTCAAAGAGTCCCCTTAGTCCTTCACTTCATCCCATTCCCAAAAGAAAATGAACAACAGCAACCAGAGCCCCTATGAACAGCACATGGACTGGAACTGGCTCTTGCCAGGAGACGCACAGACTTTGGGCTCCATTCTGCCACTTGAAAGAATCTTTCAATGTGCTGCAGTTTTAAAATTTTTTAAATACTTTGTTCTCTTCCCTAACAGGTGGGTTCACACTAGTTTTATTACACACTAAAGATGCCTTACTTGATAAGTCATTTCTGCAGAAATGCACAGTAGGTAACATAGGAAGACTCCAGCAAGAATTTGGGGGTTAAAATAGACCTGTTTTTAGAAGTGGCACCTCAGACTGTTAATATGCCCCAAAGAAACAAAATAGCATATAAAGATATATTTGTCTGTAACTTCAGGTTATAAGGTAGTAGGCAAAGCTTAATGACCTCTTCATAGTGCTTTTTTTAGTAATTTACTGTGCCCCAGCTAGCATGCAGCAGGAAAAGTCACAGTAGTTAAGCATGACAATATAAAAAAGCTTTACACATACTTGCAATGTTCTCTACCTATGAAGGAACATGTGCTAGAAGAAAGCGTTAGCATGCTTATTTTTCCCCTGTAAGCATCAGCTAGCTAGTGTGCAACAGAACATGAGATTTTACATGGTTTTGCAGGATCCCTGTCTGCCTGCCTAATATTAAAACATAAGACTGCGTTTGCCAAAGCTTAGCAGAGTTGGAGCTATTAAGACCATTGATATCTATTCTAATCATCTCTAGCTGATGCAAAGACAGACTGCCTTCCTTGCCCAAAACGGTGTCACTGGACTGAGAAAGGAACTCATGTGGTATATCACTTAATTTGAGATCCATATCAGCCCAAGATAGCCTAGAAGCTTAAAAAGTCGAGGACAGCTTGTCACTTGCTCAGTGACTTTTCACCCTTCCTAGATAACTTGACAGATACTTATCAGAGCCTTGACAGTTCAGAAGAAAGTTTATGACAGTAGTAAAGAGCCACCATCCCTGGAGACCCCACTTTCTGTGCAAGCCTCCTCTTCTCTTCCCTAAATGACATGCTTTTCTCTTTCTGGAGTAAACTCAAAAGACTTTGAAGAGTGATTTTGTAAAATCAGAATAAATATGTCTAATTTTGTTCCCTGAAATCAACTAACTTTTTCTACAAGAGATAGATATTTTTGCAAGATTAACCATGAATTGTTCTCCTCCAAGTTGTTTGTTTGTCTTTCCCATTCTCCCTGTTCAACGAGCAGCCAACTAATAGAGAGGGACTAACTGAGGGCAAAAATCAAAGTAAGAACCATGGCTTGTAGGATTCCACACAAGAATCTGGAGGAATCCTTACCCAATGGATGAGTGCTGTCCCTGTCTGAGTGAAAGAATCACTCGACCAGGCCAATGTGAGAAAGTCAGAAGACAGTTAAGAAAATGAAGGACTTCTGAGCCCTTGAAAGTGGCTGATAGGCTGTAAGCCAGGCCAGGGGAAGCAGCTACACTCAGCACCCCAAGAAAGCAGGGAGGCTTAAAGTAGAAGGCCTAGCCTCTCAGGACCTTTCTTGTCTCCAATACGGGATAGAAGCTGAAGAAGGGTTTTCTTTTTTTTTTTCTCTCTCTCTTTACCAGCATTTATTTTCCCATTGGAAAGGGTTTAGCACCATGCACATACCCCAAAGTATGACCAAACTAAAATCCTGTCTTTGATGGTCTATTTCCATCAAAAGTTTATCCAAAACACATGCTATCAAATATGTTATACTCTGGACTACACTAAAAGAAAGAAAAAGCCAACTATAACAGTCTAGAGGGTTAAAACCTATTCAAGAGGAAAAAGAATATATACAACATTTTACAATAAGCTACTTTAGTAGAGAACATTTGCCTTTGTAATTCTTTTTTTTTAAGTTATTTACATACTTTATTATGATTGTATAAATGTACAAAAATTCAAATAACCTTTAATTTAGCAAACAGTACAGTATTTTCTAGGTATATATTTAGAAATAATTCACACATAATCAATGATTTAAAAATTATGTGAATCATAAAATGCAAAAGCTTCAATTGGCTTGATTTCTTCCATAATCACACCACACCTCTGTTTTTGATTGAAGGACATATATAGATTTTTCCTTCTTTCAGCCAGATCCTCATCTCTGTCATTATCATTACAAATGCCTGCTTGAGTTTCTTGTTTCCCCATATCAGTACAAATGATTTCAAGGGTCATGTAAACAGTTCTGGAACATCCAGGATCCCATAGGGAACCTCACAAGGGATACCTGAGATGGAAAGGCTGCCATGATACTCTCAGGGAGCTCCCGTCAGCGGGTGCAGTTAGACAGCTTTCCAGCTAGCTTAGAGATTATTATGGCCCCCTCCCTGTGTGATTTAACCATCAAAATTCACTTTCTGTACAACAGTAAACACCTACTATGTGTAAACAGTGTGGCAGAAGTGGCCTGTGTGTACTGGGGAAGATAGATATTAAACAAAAAGATAAATGTATACGAATGCGATATAAAATTTCAAATTGAGGTCAATGCTTTGACATTAAAGATTGGATGCTGATATCCCCTGATATCAGCACGAGAACTGTAATGTGATTGGTAGCTATGGTGCCTCTTTAGGACAAAGACATAGGAAATAGACTCGAACTTTAACTTAGAAAAGAATTAGTAAATTGTTTGCTTTTTAAAAACTTAGCATAGGGGCTGGAGAGATGGCTCAGTGGTTAAGAGCACCAACTACCCTTGCAGAGGACCCAGGTTTGATTCCCAGCACCCACATGGTGGCTGAGAACATCTTTAAGCCGGGCATGGTGGCACACACCTTTAATCCTAGCACTGAGATGAGTGTTCCTCTTTCCCCACAACCTCTCCAGCACTTGGTATCATTTGTTTTCTTGATCCTAGCCAGTCTTATTGGAGTAAGATGATATCTTAAAGTGGTTTTCATTTGGATTTCCTTAATTATAAGTGAGATTGAACACTTCTTAAGATGTTTCTCAGCCATCTCTAATTCCTTACTTGTGAAGTCTCTGTTCTACTCTTTGCTTCATCTATTGAGTGAGTCATTTGTTTTCTTTCTTCTTTGTTTTTTGAGTAGTTTATATATTCTGGAAATCAATGTTTTGTCAGATGTATCTGCGGTAAAGGTTTCCTCCCACTCTGTGGGATTTTTCTTCACTTCCTTGATTGTTTCTTTTGCTATGCAGAAGCTTTTGAGTTTAATGAGGTCCCATTTGTCAATCGTTGACCTTAATTCTTGCGCAGCTGCTGTCTGATTTAGGAAGACTTTTCCTATGCCTATGTCTTGTAGTCTGCTGCCAACTTTTTCTTCTATTGCCTTCAGAGTTTGGGGTTTCACGTTGAGGTCTTTGATCCATCTGGAGTTGGCTTTTATACAGGGCAAGAGGTAGGGGTTTAATTTCATTCTTCTACAAGTGGTGATCCAGTTTTGCCAACACCACTTGCTGAATATGCTGTCTTTCCTCCATTGTATATTCCTGGCCCCTTTGTCAAATATGAGATGGCTGAAATTGTATATGCTCAAGTTTGGATCTTCAGTTTTGTTCCATTGGTCACCAGGTCTGTTTTTGTGGCAGTACCAAGCTGTTTTTATGAATATAGCCCTGTAATATAGTTTGAAGTCTGGTGTAGAGATCCCCCCCCCCATATTGGTCTTTTCACTCAGGGTTGTTTTGGCTATTCGGGGTCTTTTGTTTTTCCAAATGAAATTAAGGACTTTTTTCCAAGCCTGTGAAGAAACTCTTAGGGATTTTAATTGGGATTGCATTAAATCTATACAAGAGTTTAGGTAGAATGGAGATTTTTACTATATTAATTTTCCCAATCCATGAGCATGGGAGGTTTTTCCATCTTCTGATGTCTTCTTCAATTTCTTTCTTCAAGGGCTTAAAATTTTTGTTGTAGAGATCTTTGGTGTCTTTGGTTAGGTTTGTTCCTAGGTATTTTATTGTTTTCGAGGCTATTGTGAGTGGGAAGGTCTCCTTGAATTCCTTCTTTGGTTGCTCGCTGTTGGTGTAAAGAAAGGCTACTGATTTTTCTAGGTTAATTTTGTGTCCTGCCACTTTACTGAAGCTCTTAATCATTTCTAGGAGTTTTCTGGTGGAGTATTTAGCATCCCTTAAGTAAACAATCATATCATCAACAAAGAGGGATAGCTTGACTTCCTCTTTTCCAATTAGTACTCCTTTAATTTCCTTTTCTTGCCTTATTGCCCTGGCAAGTGTTTCAAGCACTATATTGAAGAGGAGTGGTGACAGGGGGCAGCCTTGCCAAGTTCCTACCTTTAAAGGGAATGCTTCTGTAATTTCCCCATTTAGGATGATATTGGCTGTGGGTTTCCTGTATATGGCTTTGATTACATTGAGGAATGATCCCTCCAATCCAATTCCTTCTAGGACTTTAAGCATGAAGGGATGCTGGATTTTGTCAAAGGCTTTTTCAGCATCAATTGAGATGATGGTGTGGTTTTTGTCTTTGATTCCGTTTATGTGTTTGATGATGTTTATTGATTTTCGTATGTTGAACCATCCCTGCATCTCTGGTATGAATCCAACTTGGTCATGATGGATGATCTTCTTGATGTGGGTCTGTATGCGATTTGCCAGTATTCTGTTTAGAATTTTGGCATCTGTGTTCATGAGGGAGATGGGTCTATAATTCTCCTTTTTAGTTGGATCTTTGCCTGGTTTTGGTAATAGAGTGATGTTGGCTTCATAGAAGGAATTTGGGAGAATTCCCTCTGATTGTATACTTCTAAACAGTTTCAGAAATAATGGTTGTAGGTCTTTTTGAAATGTTTTATAGAATTCTGCTGTGAAACCGTCTGGGCCTGGGCTTTTTTTAGTTGGGAGGCTTCTTACTACATCCTCTATTTCTTCATATGTTATGGGTCTGTTTAAGCTGCTGGTCTCCTCTTGGCCAAGCTTTGGTGATTCCCAGGATTTCAGATATTCATCCATTTCTTCTAGATTTTCAAACTTGGTAGAATATAGGTTCTTGTAATATTCCCATATAATTTTCTTGATCTTTTCCTTGTCCGTTGTGATATTTCCCTTTTCATCACAGATTGTATTGATTTGGAGTTGTTCCTTCTTTCTTTTTGTTAACTGGGCTAGAGGTCTGTCTATCTTGTTTATTCTTTCAAAGAACCAACTTTTGGCTTCATTGATTTTTTGTATTGTTTTCTTTGTTTCTATTTCATTGATTTCTGCTCTGATTTTTGTTATTTCTTCCTGTCTGTTGCGTTTAGGGTTCATCTGTTGTTGCCTCTCAAGTGCTTTTAGCTGTAGTGTTAGATCATTCACTTGTGCTCTTTCTGTTTTTCTAATGTAGGCACCCAGGGCTATAAATTTCCCTCTTAGGACTGCTTTTAAGGTATCCCATAGGTTTTGTTGTGTTGTATTGTCATTGTCATTCAGTTCCAGGAATGCTTTTATTTCTTTCTTTATCTCTTCCTTGACCCATTCAGTATTCAAGAGTGTGTTGTTTCGTCTCCATGTGTTCTTGTAGATAGTAGGGCTTATCCTGGTGTTGACAGGGAGCTTTACTGTGTTGTGGTCTGATAGAATGCATGAAATTATCTCAATCTTTTTTTATTTGTGGAGGTTTCTTCTGTGTCCCAGTATGTGGTCGATTTTGGAGAATGTTCAGTGGGGGGCTGAGTAGAAAGTGTATTCTCTGGTATTAGGGTGGAATGTTTGGTAGATGTCTCTGAGGTCCATTTGGTGTATCATATCATTCAGTTCAAATGTCTCTCCATTTATTCTTTGTCCTGTTGATGTGTCCAAAGGGCTCAGTGGGGTATTGAAGTCCCCTACTATGAGTGTACTGGGGTTAATCTGTGCCTTGTGGTCCTGGAGAATTGTCTTTAAAAAGTTTGGTGCACCAGAGTTTGGTGCATATATATTCATAATTGGGAAATCTTCTTGATGAATTGTTCCTTTGATAAAAATATAATGGCCTTCTTTGTCCCTTATGATTTCTTTTACTTTGAAGTCTATTTTGTCTGATATTAAAATAACAACACCTGCTTTCTTTTTGGTACCATTTGCTTAGAATATTTTTTTCTATCCTTTCACTTTAAGATGGTTCCTATCCTTGAAGGTAAGATGCATTTCTTGTAGACAGCATATGGATGGGTTCTGTTTCCTAATCCAATCTCCCAGTCTATGTCTTTTGATTGGGGAATTTAGTCCATTAATATTTAAGGTTATGACTGATAGGTTTGTGTTGCTTCCTTTCACCTTATTATCCATTTGCGTTTTTGGTTTAGGTTTCCACTTCTACAGTTATGCTTTTATTGATTTCTCTTTCTAGGTGCCTGGGGATAGTTGCTCCTTTGAATTGCTTCAAGCATTCTCTAAAGGGTTGGTTTTCTGTACATGTATTCTTTCATCTTGTTTACATCATGGGAGGTTTTTCTCTCTCCTTCAACTATAATCAACATTTTTTGCCGGGTATAGTAACCTGGGTTGGCATCTGTAGTCCTTTAACACTGGGAATGCTTTTCTCCACGTTCTTCTTGCTTTCATAGTTTGCACTGAGAAGTCAGCTGTGATTCTGATAGGTTTCCCCTTATAGGTAACTTGTTTTTCTCTTGTGGCTTTCAGGATTTTGACTTTGTTTTGGGCGGATAGCATTTTAACTATGGCGTGGAGAGATTCTTTTCTGATCTTGTGTGTTTGGAGTTCTTTGTGTTTCTTGTATTTGTATTGGTTTGTCTTTTTTTAGTTTGGGGAAATTTTCATCTATTATTCTGTTGAAGATCTGATCAATACCATTCTCTTCATGTATGGCCATGTTTATTTCAGCTCTCTTCACAATAGCAAGGAGCTGGAAGCAACCCAAATGCCCCTCAACTGATGAGTGGATAGAGAAAATGTGGTACATCTACATAATGGAGTTCTATGCAGCAGTAAAGAAAGATGACATCATAAGCTTTGCAGGAAAATGGCTGGAGCTAGAGGACATCATGCTGAGTGAAGTAACACAGTCCCAGAAAAACAAACGACAAATGGTATCCCTCATCTGTGGATGCTAGTGCCAATTACCTAGTTGTATGTATTTCTTGTGCACGGACACTTGAGCTTTTGTCCATGCAGTTGGGACTGATGCATATTGGAAACAACAACAACAACAACAACAACAACAAACAACAACAACAGAAAGGACTGCATCAAAGAACTGACTGAAATGGTGAAATTCTACTCAAAATAGTCAACTTCCACATGGAGAAATATTGAGAAAGACTGAGAAAGAGATGAAAAGCATGTTTGGCAGAATGCATGAGCTCTGGTGGGGTGGGGGGATAGGCTGGGGGACACAGGTCTAGATTTGATAAAAAAATAAATTTTAAAAAATTAACATTAAAATACAAAAATACCATTCTCTTGGGATTCTTCTCCTTCCTCTATTCCTATGATGCGGCCGCTTTAGGCTTTCTATTGGAAGTCTAGCTCACTTTTCCCTTTTTGTTCTGAAGGTTCTCCAAAGAATCCACTTTGATACTCCTTCGGCAATCCCAGTTGGGGGGGGGTGCTGTTTCAGGTGGTCTTGGGAAATCCCTGATCTCAAGACTCACACAAACCCACCTTTTAGACCAGCTGGGAGGACAACTCCGCCCTCATAGCTACAAAAGCCAATCGAGCCAAAGATGATTAAATCAAACAATCCACCTGGCTGAAGCACCCAGCTCCTACCTGTGCTTCAGGTGGTCTTGGGAAATCCCCAATCCCACCTTGTCATAATCTCTTATTACAGCAACATAAAAGTAACTAATACAAGTCTAGAGTTGTGAATAAGTATTAAACTAACAGGAGCTAAATACTTCAGCATTTCCCAGGGCATGCTACAAAAGAAGTATATCACAAAGCCCCTGCCTCTAAAGCACACACTCCATAAAGCTGCTTCTGTCTCTCCTTTTAGGCCAAACCTGACTGAGTTTCCCTCATAGAGGACAGCTTTCTGGAATTTTCTTCCTTCCACTCTGCTTTCTTTACAATCAGGAATGTAAAAGAACTACAATTTCACCATTCAAAAAGAGTGGTGGGTCCACCTCTCTGTACCCCTTTTCCCCATGTCTTAATCAGCCAGGAAATTTTATTTTTCTTCTTCATACAGATGAGAAGAATAGCTGAATTTTGCAGCTTGATTATTTTAAGAGACACTGGTGGCTATGTATCCCACACAAGCCATTGCCCCATTCCCCACTGTCATATGCTCCATGAGGGAAGCTCTTCTCCCCAGCTCCTAGGGTGAATCATAACTTTAGGCATGTGATAACATTCTGGCCTGAGAAGTGTGAAAAGGTCTCCTGAAGGGTTTAGGAAATACACATATTTCTATAATTCTCTGATGATGGAGAAGAGAATTACTAACATAATGAATTCTTTTATGCAGTCCAAAGTTGCAAGCTTAAGAAATTAAGCATGAAGACACTGGGTGATAGGGGCACAAAATTTGTCAAAGTAAAACAAAGTTCTAAAAGACATAGGTAAGCAAGGTATGGTGGCTCATACCTGTAATCCTAGCACCTGGGGCACTGAGATAGGACAATGATTGCAGGTTTAAGATCAGCCTGGACTACAGAATAAAATGCTGTCTTGAGCCGGGCGTGGTGGCGCACGCCTTTAATCCTAGCACTCAGGAGGCAGAGGCAGGCGGATCTTTGTGAGTTCAAGGCCAGCCTGGTCTACAGAGTGAGTTCCAGGACAGCTGGAGCTACAGGGAGACCCTGTCTCGAAAAGACAAAAAAAAAAAAAGAATGCTGTCTCAGAAACAAAACAAAATGAGCAGAAAGGTCTATGTCCCTCTACATCGATGTTTGTTTCTGCTCTATTCACAAGAGCAAGGACACAGAATCAGCCTAGATGTCCATCTACAGAAGAATGGATGATGAAAAGATCGCATTTTACTCAACTGTTTATGAAAAACAAAATTATTAAATCTGTAAGAAAATGGATGTAACTGGAAAGTATTAAACTAAATTAGGTGACCCAGTGTCAGAAAGACAAAAGTCACGTCCTCTCTCATATGCAGATGCTAACTTTTAGTGTTTGTGTATAAGTAAGACATTCTGAGAGTGGGCATAGACTATGAAACTAGACAGGAGACCAGAGAAGGGAAGAAGAGGTGTTGATAAAGGATAGGGGTGGGAGAGACGGGAGGGAGAAGGCAGGGGAGGAGCAAAAAAAAAGCAAAGTTCATTTTAAAACACCATTATAATGAAATCTGGGAAGCTGATACTTTTTTAATAACTGATTTAAAGACTATGAGCAACATTTATTTGCATGGAAGCAATTAGAAGAGCTCTCATCACAAAGCCTTTCTGGGCTCTTCCAGGTCTAGGTTAGGGTCTCCTCTTTTATGACCCCACTGCCACCTGTAACAACATCTATTTACACTCTTTGTCAATACAGTGATGCTTCTTCTTAGACTGATGGCTCCAGAGAGGACAAAGCCATGCTTTCTCCACACAGAATCCCTAGTTGTTGGTGGTATCCAATGTGTTTGAATGGAACTAGACTTGTCTATTCTTCATCTTTCACAATTTCACATTATTTATGCTCACATTCATTTCTTTTTCTTCCTTTGACTCAAAATTATTATATTGTATTCATTTCAACAATTCCAGGCACATAGTGGGTACTCCAGATATGCCTGTTGATAACTAAATGATAAGAATCAAGAGTACCCCAAACACTGCAATAAAGAAAAGTCACAACTCTTGTACATGAAGTTCCACTGACCCTTGTAGATACCCATTAACAGGGAATCAATCACAAAATTGAAATGTATTTTTACAATGTGTTTTCTTTTTTTTTTTTTATTTATTTTTGTATGTGTATGAATGTATTGTCTGCATGCAGGTCTGTGCACCCGTGTCGTGCAATGCCGCGGAGGTCAGAAGAGGGTCTCGGATTCCCCTGGAACTGGAGTTCTCCTGGAATTGGAGTTACAGACGGTTCTTAGCCGCCATGAGGTCTGGATCGACCCGGGTCCCTGCAAGAGCCATCGGTCGCTCTTACACGCTAGCCATTCCTCCAAGCCCAAGTGTTGTTTTCTAACATTTATAACTGGAAGTCAACTTACCCATGGGAGCTGAATAACATTGGCCAGAAAAAGGAAAATGGAACTGGCAGCCAGCAGCCAAATGCTTTGACTCAGTCATTCCCCAATATAGCAGAGAAATGTAACACCCGCTGCAGTCATCCCACTCAACAGAAGCACAAGACTATCCAGTTTTCCTAAGTCTAAGTTGTTCTTCCTCTTCTTTACCCATCTGGGGATGGCCTTTATATATTTGTACAATTTTAAAGCTAGACATGACCCTTAGAGATCAGATAACAAAAGTGCCTCCATGTACAAAAGCCCTGAAAGGTTAGATGATGAATCCCAAGTTATAAGACCAATTTCAGTAGATCTGCCATTTACCTCTTGCACGATAAATAGATCACTAACTTTAAAGAACAGGTGCTTATCTCCAAAGTTAAGGTTTTCCATTCTTGTTTTAGCAACAGATTTTCAGTGTCTAATAATAAGAAATCCTAAAAAATATTTTTAAAAACTGAATACCTTTAAAAATTTTTTAGAATTAGAAAACAAAACCCAAACCATACCATGATTGAAATATGGACCCCCTCTATGGGAGGCCAATGTAACTATGACCCTCTTCATCCATATCATTTGACGAGTTATTCAGAAATATTACTCATGTAAAGTTTCAAACTCCCATATTGAGCGGTTGGTGTGCAGTGCCTGTAAATTCCCATACTTGGAGGAGAAGCACAGGAATGGATCCAGAGACCCCTGGAAAAGAATGAAGAAGGGAGGAGAGATGGAGAGGAGGAGGGAGGGAGGGAGGAAAAACTATAAAGGAAGACTTGCTGTTTGAGGAGAAGTACAGTACAGAAATTGAGAAATGTTCCATAGGACTGACTGACCTTCCCTACAAAAATGGTAAATGTACATTTTTGAGGTCATCCTGGGTACCACAACCCATCAAGTGTAATTCTGTGTGTTTGAGGGTTGGCTGTTTAGTTTTGTTATCAACTGTACAAAACTCACTTAATTTCAAGTTGTTGAACAATGGCATACAGTAAAATGCCTTAGACAGGATTGCTGACTTAAGGCTCTCAGCAGCAGATCACTGGTTCTCTTTGACATATTGAGATGGTTAATATTGATTGCCAACTTCACATCTGGAATCACATAGGAGAATAGTCTGCAAGCATGCCTATGAGAGATGATATAGATCAGGTTAACTGAGATGAGAAAACCTGCCCTATGGGCAGCAGCACCCCATGGGCTGGGGTCCTGTACTAAAAAGAGAAAGGGAACTGAGCACCTGCACCCATCTCTCTCTGAGTCCTGAGGATACAATGTGAGCAGCTGTCCCATGCTCCTGCTGTCATGACCTCCTGACCATAATGAACTGTACCCTCGAAAGGCCAGTTACACTCAACTCTTCCTTCCTTAAGTCTCTTTTGCCAGGGTACTTTATTACAGCAACAGGAAAAGAAACTACTATACATACTTTGAAAAGTACTGAACTTTGAGCAAACAAAGATCCTCTTTATATTAGCAAGGAAATTAAGGAGCATGACAATGTCAGCAAGGATCTGAAAAAAATAACTTATCGTGGACAATTGGGTTAGCTTTTGAAATGATTGTTGGGCTGGAAATTTGTAATTAATGTTATATTAATATCCAATATTAAGATGAAAAATTCATGTCATATCTTTATTTTTTAAATTATGGGAAAAGACTAGAATTATACATTTCGATGTATAATTCTCAGTGAGAAACTGAGTTTTAAGAGGCAACTAAAAAATAAAAATAAATAAATAAATAAATAAATAAATAAAATAAAAAAGAGGCAACTAAAAGCCAATTAGCTCCGTTTTCTTGACTGGGTAAAGCAGATCAAACAGAAACACTGCTTGAAGTAAAATTAAATTATGATGGAGGCAAGAAGTTGAGCTCCCCAAATATAAAATGAAAAAAAAAATCTAAGTTTTGGGGCTGGGGAATGCAGCTCCATGGCAGAGCACTTTCCTAGTACATACAAGGCCTTAAGGTCTGCCCCCAGCACCACAAATCACCACCACCACCATCATCATCATCATCACCACTACCATCATCATCTAGAGCCATCATCATCAACATCATCATCAATCATCATCTAGAGTTTTAATAAAATAAGCCCTTCTACTTGGACTTGTAGTGGGTCCTAGTTAGCCTCAATTGTCATTTTTTTTCAAAGCCAATTGTTATTGCACTTTCAAGGCCAAATTTTATTTGTATTTCATACAAAATTTCCAGTCAAATCTTTACCCATTCCCCCTCCCTGCCCCCCCCACCAGAGCTCATGCATTCTGCCAAACATGTTTTTCATCTTTTTCTCACTCTTAAAATTTTCAATGCAGAAGTTTACTGCTTCAAGCAGAAGTTTACCATTTCAGTCAGTTCTTTTTTTTTTTTTTATTTATGTGTATTCATGTACTGTCTGCATGTAGGTCTGTGCACCCGTGTCGTGCAATGCCGCGGAGGTCAGAGAAGGTCTCAGATTCCCCTGGAACTGGAGTTCTCCTGGAATTGGAGTTACAGACGGTTCTCAGCCGCCATGTGGGTGCTGGGGATGGAACCCGGGTCCTCTGCAAGAGCAGTCGGCGCTCTTAACCGCTAGGCTATCTCTCCAGCCCTTCAGTCAGTTCTTTGACCCAGTCTTTTGTTGTTGTTTTTGTTCCTTCCAGTCTGCATCACTCAAAATAGCATATATGCGCACTACTTATATCTTTTAGCATCTTCAGCTTTATTCTTTTTGATTTTTTTACAATGTTTATTGATAGATACAGTATATAAAATAGGGCAGAACATGATTGTTAGATTTAAGTAGACTTAATTTCAATACTATAATAAGGGAACAATTCAATTCTCACCATTTGTTTCACACCCACAAAAACCACTTCAAGGGCATTAATGTCTCTCAAATCTGATCAGTTTTTGTGCAAGTAAACCATGTTTTCTTTTTAAAAAGACTTGTGCACTTGCCAGCTCAAGGATATTGAAATTAGCACATAAAGCCCATTACTAAGGTAGATATACAGACAATATACTAATTACGGCAACAACCATCAATTACAAGTTAAGAATTTTCTGTAACAACCAAATAATAATCTAATATTGCAACAACTCAAGTATTACTGAGCAAAGTGCATTTCACAATATTCAATGCTTCTATTCAGTTTTCTAACTTTAAACACCTATGATAACTGGAGCAAAGAAGGTTTTTGCAATAGACTGCCTCTGCTTGAGAACTTATGATGTAATTATTACATGCTGCAAATTACTATCTAAACATTAAGATATCATAAAATATTTGATGGTAGACATTGATTAAGACATTACCCTACAAAAAAAAAAAAAAAAAAAACCTTATGCAGAAGGAAACCCTTACTGACATGCTTCTGCTTTAAATATTGTGCCCCCAAATGAAGTCCAGTAAGAACATGTCCTGTCTTGATCCCCCTGTCTTGGCCTCCAAAATCCTGCCGAGGTAAACCAACAATGTCAGTCCAACTCCTGAGGAGGCTGAATTTCCATTAGCTGCTTAGTTAACAAGCTGAGTATCTCAGCAGTCCTCAGTTCACATTGGAAGGCTAAAAAGTAAAAAAGCTGTATCTCATATCTTTGAGGAGTGCCTAAAACAGTGGCATCTACAGAGCATATGCGCCTACCTGTAAGAATTGTAGACAGGCCAAACAATGGTGCTCTCTTTTTTTCCTTCTTTTTGTCTTTTTACTAAGATCTCAAGTTTTGTGTCTGCATTACAGTTTCTATGGTCTTATTATTTATTTCTGGTTGTACTTTTCTTCTGGATGCTTAAGGCCACACAGATAGCCAGATTAACCAAGGTTTTATTTTGTTGAGGTCAGTTAAGGATCTGGTCCTCAGGGGTCTCTTGAGTTTTTTTTTTGGGGGGGGGAGCCCCTTGCTTCTTTCAGCTCCTCATCCACAGGAGGACAAAATCAGGTCTTGCTAGACCAGGCTTCCTTTTTTGAAGGATAAGCAGACTTTCATCTATATAGACTGGATACTGGCTAAAGTCCCATTAGTGGCTCTCCAAGACCTCCCTGAACAGGAAGAATGGTGACCCACCTCTGCAGGGATTTTCAAGAGATGCCTCCACGTGTAATCCTCTAAGACTTGGTTGACCGCTGAGGGCAAGGAACAAAGTTGTCCCCCAGGTCCCTTGGTCAAATTGGTAGGGACTTCAGATATGGTCGTTAAGCACCCAGAAAGGCTAAGTTGCACCAGCCTGTTACATTGCACCTATATTAACATTGTTTCCTTTGGAAACAAACAGTATGTTATTTCCATAGCATATTTCTTGATTCACATCTTTCCATTTTAATCCCATATTACGCTAAAAGATGCACACATGTCCTCCAACATATACTAAAAGTCCAAGGTCTGAGAATACGTGTTAGGTCAGCTCTAGATCCTGTGTAGGGATTCCCAATACAAGAGCACAGTTGTCTTTAGATCATGAGGAGTATAATATTAATGTTGGACATTTTGTCTTACACCTAGGTACTTGGTACTAGCAACCACAGATGAGGGATACCATTTGTCTTTTGTTTTACTGGGACTGTGTTACTTCACTTAGCATAAAATCTTCTAGTTCCATCCGTTTACCTGCAAATTTCATGATGTCATCTTTCTTTACCACTGCATAGTACTCCATTGTGTAGATGTACCACATTTTCTGTATCCAATCATCAGTTTTTGGGCATCTGGGTTGGTTCCAGCTCTTCGCTATTGTGAAGAGAGCAGCAACAAACATGTATCACTGCTGTAGGAAGAGTCTGATGGATATATACCCAGAAGTGGTATGGCTGGGTCAAGTGGTAGGCTCATTTTGAGTCTTTTAAGGGTTTTCCATACTGCTTTCCATAGTGGTTGTACAAGTTTGCATTCCCACCAGCAGTGGATGAGTGTTCCCTTCTCACTACACCCTCTGCAGCATTTGGTATCATTTGTTTTCTGGATCCTAGCCAGCCTTATCGGGGTGAGATGATATCTTAAAGTGGTTTTAATTTGCATTTCCTTAATTATTAGCGATGTTGAACACTTTTTAAGATGTTTCGCAGCCATCTCCATTTCCTGACTTGTGAATTCTCTGCTCAGTTCTTTACTCCATCTTTTGAGTGAGTCATTTGTTTTCTTGTTCCTTTGTTTTTAGAGTTTATATATGCTGGAAGTTAATGCTCTGTCAGATGAATCAGTAGTGAAGGTTTCCTCCCACTCTGTGGGTTTTTTCTTCACTTCCTTTATTGTTTCTTTTGCTGTACAAAAACTTTTGAGTTTAATAAGGTCCCACTTGTCAGTTGTTGACCTTATTTCCTGTGCAGCTGTTGTCTGATTTAGGAAGTCTCTTCCTACACCTATGTCTTGTAAGTTGCTGCCAAATTTTTCATCTAACACCTTCAGGGTTTTGGGATTCAAATTGAGGTCTTTGATCCATTTGTAGTTGTTTTTGTGCAGGGTGAGAGGTAGGGGGGTTAATTTTATTTTTCTACAAGTGGTGATCCAGTTTTGCCAGCACCACTTGCTGAAAATGCTGTCTTTCTTCCATTGAGTCTTTTCGGCCCCTTTGTCAAATATAAGGTGGCTGAAATTGTATGTGCTCAAGTTTGGATCTTCAGTTTTGTTCCATTGGTCTACAGGTCTGTTTTTCTGCCAGTACCAGGCTGTTTTTATGACTATAGCCCTATAGTATAGTTTGATTTCTGGTATAGAAATTCCCCCTGTATTCCTGTTTTCACCCAGGGTTGCTTTGGCTATTGGGGGTTTTTTGTTGTTCCATATGAATTTAAGAATTTTTTCCAAGCCTGTGAAGAATGTCCTGGGGATTTTAACTAGAATTGTGTCGAACTGATATATTGATTTGGGTAGAATGGACATTTTTACTATATTAATTTTTCCAATCCATGAGCATGGGAGGTCTTTCCATCTTCTGATGTCTTCTTCAATCTCTTTCTCCAGGAGTTTATAATTTTTGTTGTAGAGGTCTTTGGTGTCTTTGGTTAGGTTTATTCCTAGGTATTTTATTGTTTTTGAGGTTATTGTGATTGGGAAGGTCTTGTATTCCTTCTTCAGTTGCTTGTTATTGGTGTAAAGAAAGGCTACTGATTTTCTAGGTTAATTTTGTAACCTGCCACTTTACTGAAACTCCTAATCATTTCTAGGAGTTTTCTGGTAGAGTTTTTAGCATCCCTTAGGTGAACTATCATATCGTCTACAAAGAGGGATAGTTTTACTTCCTCTTTTCTGATCAGTATTTCTTTGATTTTCTTTTCTTGCCTTATTACCCTAGCCAGTGTTTCAAGCACTATATTGAAGAGGAGTGGTGACAAGGGGCAGCCTTGATGGGTTCCTAACTTTATGGGGAATCTTTTTAACTTTTCTCCATTTAGGATGATGCTGGCTGTGGGTTTCATGTACATGGCTTTGAGTATGTTGAGAAATGATATATCCAGTCCAATTCCCTCTAGTACTTTAATCATGAAGGGATGCTGTATTTTCTCGAAGACTTTTTCTGCATCAATTGAGATGATTGTGTGGTTTTTGTCTTTCAGTCCATTTATGTGTTTTATGATATTTACTAATTTTCGTATGTTGAACCATCCTTGCATTTTCAGTATGAATCCGACTTGATCATGATGGATGATCTCTTTGATGTGGGTCTGTATACGGTTTGCAAGTATTTTGTTGAGGATTTTTGCATCTGAGTTCATTAATGAGATCGGTCTATAGTTCTCTTTTTTGGTTGCATCCTTGCCTGGTTTTGGTATTAGAGTGATGCTGGCTTCATAGAAGGAATTTGGGAGATTTCCCTCTGCTCGCATCTTTCTGAACAGCTTGAGAAATAATGTTTGCAAGTCCTCTTTAAATATTTTATAGAATTCTACTGTGAAACCATCTGGGCTGGGCTTTTTTTAGTTGGGAAGTCTCTTATTACATTTTCAATGTCTTCATATATTATGGGTCTGTTTAAGCTGTCAGTCTCTTCTTTGTTTAGCTTTGGTGATTCCCTGGATTGCAGACATTTATCCATTTCCCTTAGGTTTTCAAATTTGGCAGAGTATAGGTTTTTGAAGTATTCCCATATGATTGTCTGGACCTTTTCATTGTCTGTTGTGATATTTCCCCTTTCATCACGAATTCTATTGATTCGGAGTTGCTCTTTCTTTCTTTTGGTTAACTGGGCTAGAGGTCTGTCTATCTTGTTTATTCTCTCAAGGAACCAACTTTTGGATTCATTTTTTTGTATTGTTTTCTTTGTTTCTATTTCATTGATTTCTGCTCTGATTTTTGTTATTTCTTCCTGTCTGTTACATTTAGGGTTTATCTGTTGTTGTCTCTCAAATTCTTTTAGCTGCAGCGTTAGATCATTCACTTGTGCTCTTTCTGTTTTTCTGATGTAGGCACTCAGGGCTATAAACTTACCTCTTAGGACTGCTTTTAAAGTGTCCCATAGGTCTTGTTGTATTGTATTATCATTGTCATTCACTTCCAGGAATGCTGCCATTCCTTTCTTATATCTTCCTTGACCCATTAATTATTCAGGAGTGTGTCGTTTAGTCTCCATGTGTTCTTGTAGAGTAGTAGGGCTTGACCTGGTGTTGATAATGAGCTATATTGCATTGTAGTCTGATAGAATGCATGAAATTATTTCAATCTTTCTGTATTTGTGGAGGTTTCTTCTGTGTCCCAGTATGTGGTATATTTTGGAGAATATTCCATGGGGTGCTGAGTAGAAAGTGTATTCTCTGGTATTAGGGTAGAATATTTGGTAGATGTCCATGAGGTCCATTGGTGCATCATATCATTTAGTTCAGATGTCTCTTTGTTTATTCTTTGTCCAGTTTATCTGTCCAAAGGACTGAGTGGGGTATTGAAATCCCCTAATATGAGTGTGCTGGGGTTAATCTGTGCCTTAAGGGCCTGTAGAGTTGTGTTTATAAAGATTGGTGCACCAGAGTTTGGTGCATAGATATTCATGATTGTGAAGACTTCATGGTTAATTTTCCCTTTGATAAGGATGTAATGGCCCTCCTTGTCTCTTCTAATTGCTTCTACTTTGAAGTCTATTTTCTCTGATATTAAAATAGCAACTCCTGCTTTCTTTTTGGTACTGTTTCCTTGGAATATTTTTTCCCATCCTTTCACTTTAAGTTGGTGCCTATCCTTAAGGGTGAGATGGGTTTCTTGTAGACAGCATATAGACGGATTCTGTTGCCTAATCCATCCTCCCAGTCTATGACTTTTGATTGGAGAGTTTACTCCAATAATATTTAAGGTGATAATTGAGAGATGTGTGTTGCTTCCTTTCACCTTATTATCCATTTGCAGTTTTAGTCTAGGTTTCTACTTCTGCAGTTCTGCTTTTATTAATTTCTGTTTCAAGGTGTCTGGGGGTAGTTGCTTTCGTCCTCTGTCCTTCGAATTGCTTCAAGTATTCTCTGAAGGGTTGGTTTTCTGGACATGTATTCTTTCACCTTGTTTACATCATGGAAGATTTTTCTCTTTCCTTCAACTAGAATTGACATTTTTGCTGGGTATAGTAACCTGGGTTGGCATTGATAATCATTTAGCACTGGGAATGCTTTGGTCCATGTTCTTCTTGCTTTCATAGTTTGCACTCAAAAAGTCACCTGTAATTCTGATAGGTTTCCCCTTATATGTAATTTGTTGTTTTTCTTTTGTGGCTTTTACTATTTTGTCTTTGTTTTGACCATCTAGTGTTTTAACTATGATATGGCAAGGGGAGTTTCTTCTCTGGTCCAGTCTATTTGGTGTCCTATGTGTGTCTTGTATTTGTATGGGTTTGTCTTTTTTTAGTTTGGGGAAATTTTCATCTATTATTCTGTTGAAGATCGGATCAATACCATTCTCTTGGGATTCTTCTCCTTCCTCTATCCCTATGATGTGGAGGTTTGATCTTTTCATTGTGTCCCACATTTCCTGGATATTCCATTCTTGTGTATTTTTAAACATTTCATAATCTTTACTTGAGCTTTTTAGTTGTTCTGTATTATCTTCTAGGTCTGATATTCTTTTTTCTGCTTCCTGCATTCTGCTTCTAAGGCTTTTTTCTATTCTTTCCTGTTGATTGGATGAGTGTTTGATTTCCTTTTTTATTTCATCTTGTGTTTTCTTTATTATTTCTACGTCCTTTTGGAGCTTCTCAATCTTTTCTTATAGCTCCTTGTTTCATTCGCTGGTTTCCATTTTCATTTCAGTACGGGTTCTTTTCAGTGTTTCCACTTCCTTCCGGAGTTTTTCATTATCTCCTTCTAGGTCCTTTCTGAGTTTTTCATTCTCTCTTCTTAGTTCTATGATTTCTTTGAATATTTCTGTGATCATTAATTTACATTCTGTATCCTGGGCTATCTCTACAGATGTCCCATTGAAGGGGTCCTCCACAGGCTCTGTAGAGTTTGGTGTGGGGTTATTCTGGGCTTTTCCCATATTGTTTTTGCGTTCTGCTTTTGGTATGTCCTTTAGTTTTTGCCTGTATTCTGGTGCGAATCTCTAGTGTCTCTTCACCATGTTGGAGGATTGCTTTTCTTGATTCCTTCAGGTGCCTTTCTGGTAGTCTCCTTATTTATGGAGTGTTGACTTGCTTAGGTTTTGGGTTTTCAATTTTGGTTATATATTGGAAGGTATAGTTCATTCTTCCCTTTCTATTTCACACGAACTGGGTGGGCAACTGTCCAAATGACAACTTCTGAGCACTATAAGTCCTCTGCTGCCAGCCAGTTCTTCTGGGTTGGTTGTAGGACTTATTGGAAACTCTGTCTGGAGTTCTAGTTGGCGGGAGGGAGGGGGGTTAGCCCGCATCCCAGCTCTCTGATGTGGCCCAGAAGCAACCTCTATCCAACTCAGGCTAAAGTCTGCATGCCTCACCTCCCAGGGTTCTCTGCTCCCAACTAGCCCGCCTGCCCGCGGGCCTGTGCCCCAGCTGCCTGCTGTGGCCCAGATTTCAGCTTATGATTTCTTTTTTTTTTTTTTAGTTAGGCTGAAAGATGTCATGTTTAAAGTCTCTCTCTTTGGCAAGCCCAAACAACCATCAGTCCTGCCCTTGTGCTCCACACTGGGGTTTTCCCTTCCCATGGTCACCAAATGAGCTCCAGCAAGCACCACGTCCTATCTTGATCCTCCTGTACTGGTCTCTGTGATATAGCCTGGGTAGTCCAACAATGGCAATCAATAACTGTCATTTCTTTCATTTTAAATTTTAGCCTTTATTTTAAGTATAATCCATGAACTTGAGCTAAAACCTAACTTTAGCATAAAAGAGTTTGCTTCTTAATAAGTTTTTAAATATGTTTTAGTTTTTAAATTTTTGTTTATATGATTTGTATGATGTAAGTGTATATACATGTTTTTGCATGAACCCGTGGGTAGAGGCCAGAGATCAATGTGCTATATTAAAAGAAGTCTTTCCGAACAAATATAATACTTAAGTCCTTAAACTATGCCTCAAGCAAAATATATCAATACAGAAAGCTCTGACATCAGTAATTGGCCTTATTCCACCAGGAGGAGTGTTGGCCAGGGATGTCAAGGCCCACAAAAGGTAAAGGCTCCTTGCTCTAAACTCGGATACCTGCAAGAAGAGGGGCGAGTAAGGCCCCTGTTGAAGACCTTACGTTAACATGGAAAGCTGCATTTGAGACCCACACATGCCAAGTGATTACAGATGGCTTCTGGAATACCAGAGAGTGTACCAAGGGCCACCTAAACCAATAAGCAAATAGGTCTCCTTGAGTCAAGCACGACCTCACGTCAGCACAACAGTACCACCCTCACTGCCTTGGACAAATACTGCCAGCATGGCAGCCAGTGCCTGTATAATCCCAAATCTAATTGGCTTTGGCTCTTCCGTGAGAATACCCATGGCTGATGCCACAAGCTTACATCCTCCTACAGTTGAGAGATATCATAAGCCACAGGAAGGACCCCGTCATATTATAAGGGAAAAAAAGGTAGTCTTGGATCGCAAGTCATTATATTTAAACATATGTGTACTACCAAAGTAACACCACCATAACTATTAATGCTCGCTTAAGTACCTATATATCTAATTTGCTGTGCTTCATTAGTAGGATCGCAAGGTAGTCCTGACGACTTTCAGCACTATAACAGAAACAAGCCAGATTGACCAGAAATTCCAAGACAATCAGCTCCAGAGAGCTTGACTTCCAGGTTTTTACGCGGTCTATCATTGTAATTGTTAAGCTTCTCTATCCACCCGTCGACTCCCCTAGCCACCCTTTTACTAAAGCCCAAGGGAATTATCTGCGAACGAGGGGGGCGTCGGTTAAATTTAAGGGTGCGATTGGGGTGAAGAGGGGTGAAACTACAGCAATGTAGTCTGGACCCTCATTTTGATAACCTGATTGAACATAAAACCCCTCACTCCCCGCGGAAGGTGGGGGCTGTGGGGTTAGGCATAACAGCCTGCAAATTTTGTTTTACATGAAGGATGGCTAAATATCATGATTTATCCTTAAGCTGAAAAAATAAAAAAATGGAAAAAACGAACTGATGAGATAGATATCTATAGCATGGGTTCATGTACTGGCGATGCTGATCCGGTTGGGGTGTGCCTTGGTGGGGGGTATTTTTGGGGGAATGTTTTGGAAGGGATATCTACCTGAATGTATAATTGGGAAAATGATGTAGAATTATGCACAAAGCTGGTGTATCAGATAAATAAAAATGTTTAAAAAAAAAATTAAAAAAAAAAAAACAAAAATAATAAGAAGTGTCTCTGCTTTGGGCGAGTAAATAGCGTCAGAACTGTCTTTCCACCAATAGAGCTCAGATTAGAATTTACTACTGGGAAGAATCTATCTTTCTGAAATGCCAGCTTATAAATTAAGGCATTGATTTGTTAACACATAAAAAACAAAAGTACTGTGGGACACTGTTAGAGGACAGAGAGTGATGCAGCTAACTTGTCTCTGCTCAGGCCTTCATTGCTCAGAGAGGAACCTAGCTGAAGAAAGTGTCCTGGCTTCTGAGCACTCAGCAAAGTTTACCCCAAGGCTGTGCACCCTGTCCTGCATGCCCATGCTGTCCACAGAACACCACATACATACAGGAGCCCAATTCCACTAAGACAATTAGTCATGCTATATCATGATTTTAGCCCATAAGATTACACTCTGTTAAGAGATGTCGAAAAGACAATTCTTTTTTTTTTCTTTTTTTTTTAATTTAATTTTTATTGAGCTTTGTGCATTTCGTACATCATTTCCAATTCAGATCAGCATTTTTCCCTTCCCTTCCCCCACACCCCCACCCCCCGCATCCATGTATTCATGTATCTGCCATAACTGTCTGAATTCTTCTCTGCTTTTTTTTTTTTCCTTTTTACTTAGTTTTTAGAGTACAAGCATCCTTCATGCAAAACCAATCTACAGGCTGTTGTGTCCAAAACCCCCACAGCCCCACCATCCAGTGGGGTAAATGTTGTTTGTCAATCAAGTTGATCAAATGAGTGTCCAGACTACATCGCTGTAGTTTCACAATTCACCCCAATCGGAGCCTTTACATTTCTACCATCCCCCTCTTCCACAGGTTGTTCCCTGGCTTAGAAAAGGGGCACAGTGTGGATGAGAAGTAAAACGGTCACTCTCTCTGGAGTGTTGACTTGATTGCCATAAAACATCGAACCCTTCTGTGGATCCTACATGTAACAACTATTTCTAATCGCTCCAAAATGAAACTTATACTTCTAGGTGCCACAAAGGTTTGATATGAGAGACTTTCTTGCCTCCCTCCATAGAACAAGGAGAAAATATGACGATGATGAGGGTCATTCTCCAACTGTAAATTGGAGCAAACCTATTATAGAGGTAATCTCTTATAAAACCGGTAGGTAAAAAATGCCTTCTTTAATTGACTAATAGACATAGAACTGTCGTAAAAGGATTACTACTCTGTTCAGAACCAAATATAATACTAAAGTCCTAGGCTATGCACTTAGGCAAAGTACTATTAATGCAGGAGCTCTGGACAATCCGCAATGGATTGTTTCTACCAGGGGGATGTTGCCAGCGGGGATCCAGAGCCCCCACAAAAGGTAAGGGCTCTTGCCCCTAAGTTGGGATGACCTAGCAGGAGGAGAGGCGATAAGACCCTGCTGACGAATGACCTGAGTTAACACGGGAGGGATGTATTGAGACCACACAGTGCACAGTGTACAAGATGGCCTCTGGATGCCAGAGAGTGTTACAAAACGGCCACTAAACCTAATTAAAGCAAATACGGGTCCCTCTGAGTCAAGCAAGACTCTACCGTCAGCACCAGCTACAACCTTCCCACATGCCTGGAAATACTGTGCATAAGAGGCAGCCATGTGCCTGTATATCCCAAATCTAATTGGCTATTGGCTCTCTCCTTGGAGGAATAACCCATGGCTGATGCCACAAGCTTACATCCTTTACAGGTTAGGAGATGTTATAAGCCACAGTAAGACCCTGTCATATTTAACAGGGGGGAAAAATGTAATTCATGGATTAACATATCATCCAAACATATGTGTCTATGCCAAAGTAACTTACCATAACTATTAGTGCTGCTTAAATACCTATATATCTAATTGTTTGTGCTTCATTAGTAGGATCGAAAGGTTACCCCTGGACAAACTGTCAGCCCATGAAAGGAAACAGGCAGAATTGACCAGAGTCCAAGTCAACAGCTCCAGAGAAAAGACAATTCTTAAGACATCCTTTTATTAATATGAAAGATACAATCTTTGTGTGATTCATGGCTGGTTGAACAAGCAAAATAAATGTGATACAGTCTTAGATATCAGGCCATTATCCAAGTGGAATTTTCTTATAATGCATTTGGATTTATCCTTAATAATCAATCTCTCTCTCTCATTCTCTCTCTCTTTCTCCTCTCTCTGTGGGGGGTAGGCATATGTGTGGGTGTGTCACCTGGTGGGAATATGTGGAGACCAGAGGGATGGCTCCTCAGTTGCTTCTTCACTTTGCTTTCCAAGAGAAGCTCTCTCACTGAACCTAGAGCTTATTGTTTGGACTAGACTGGCTACCCAATGAGCCCCCCAGGATCTACCTGTCTTCATCTTCTCCTGTAATCCTAGGGTTACAAGCAGGTGTTGCCTTGCCTAGCTTTTACATGGATGCTAGAGATGCAAAATCATGTCCTCTAACTTGTGGAGCAGGAACTGTGCCCACTGAGCCATCTCTCTAGCCCTCTGACAATATCTTTACCAACATTTTACTAATTATTTAAATGAAGACATAAAAAATATATTCAACAAGTTTGTAGGTGGCACACATAGTCGACTTTTCAAAATGACTAAGGAAATTGAAATATAGTGTGGAAATCACCAAGACTAGTAAGCTAAACCTAACATTGTACAGTTAGAGCAGGGAAAATCAAATCTGAGGTGTATGGCACCTGACTAAAAGTGGAACTCTAAAAACTCTAGCAAGGGTATGTGGGAAGAGGAATCAACCCTGCCACCTGAAACAATGGGACAAGACGACTGCTAACATCATTCTCCAGATTCCACAATGGCTTTGAAATCTATGAGCAGTTTTATTTGTCAGAGACTTGCTTCTATCTGGTGTTCAGGACCTCATTTCAAATGGAATACTATCACTTAAGTGTTGGCTCAAGGAATGATGAGAAGAAGGTTGACAAGTCTAAAAAATCTCATCATGCAAGGAAGAGACAAGGTGAGAGACAGAACTAAAGCATTTTGAACATGAATTTGTAAAAGTGAACTAGGGTCTTTGGTCTAGATCACTCATGTAAGGCTTAGAATGTCATGGTTATTTTCCTATTTCACACTGAGAACTGATTACCCAGTTAGTACAAGGACTAAGATATGCACATGAAGGTCTGTCTGGCTTTAAGGCAAGGCTCTTTTTACTTCATTAATGTGATATTCATCCAGAAGTTTAAACTTTGATAGTATCAACCAAGAGAAGACTGTACTGAGAAGGGGCTTAGTGGCAGTATTGTACTGTTCTAATCCAGTGACTGGTTCCCTTAAAGATGAGAGTTGACAGTGGCATATTTACACATGCAGAGGAAAGAGCACATAAAGTCTCAGGAAGGAGGCCCTGGCCAACAAAAGAGGGCAGCCTCAGTAGAAATTAACCCTTCCACATCTTGATCCTGGACTTCCCATCTAATCTGTGACAGTTTTCTTATATCATCCCCAGAAAACTAATCCCACCCCCCACCATAAAGAAGCTCTTTACCCATTAGCAGTCTTTCCTCATCCCCACTCCCCATAGCTCTTGGACTTATGCATTCTGGATACTTCATATAAGTGAAATCAAAGATGATGTGAGCTTTTGTCCCTGGCTTCATTAACTTAGTGCACATTTTTAGGGCATAAACATGGAGCAGCATATCTCAGTACTTTGTCCCTTTCATGGCCAAGTAATATTCCAGTGTATGCTATATCACATGTTGTTTATTTGTCAGTTGAGTATTTGGATGGTTCCATCTTTTGGGGTGATGATTAATGCTGCCATCAGAATTTTTATACAAGTTATTGTATTTTTATTTGTTTGGGGTCTATATTCACAAGGGTGAAACTGCTTGGTTATATGGTAGCCCTATATTTAAGACTTTGAGGAGTAGTCATGCTGTTTTTGCAAAGTGGCTGTTAGCATTTTACATAGCCACAAGCAGAGTATGGGGATCCACTTTCTCCACATACTGATGGTTATCAACTATCTTTTATACTCTAGTCATTCTCTTGGGTATGAAGTGGCCTGTTCTTTTGGTTTTGATGTGAATACCTCTCATAGCTAAGGATGTTGAGTATTCTGCCATGTGCATATTAGTCACATCTATGTCTTTGCAGAAATGTGTCCGGCCAGCTTAGCACTCATTCTGGGACCATCTCTTATTGTACAAAGACAATAGAAAAGAAGCAGACAGAAAAACAAGAGCACAAAAGGAGAGAAGGTACATGCATCAGGTTGGGGTTAATGATCAGGATAGCCCAGTTCATAGAGTGCCTTGAATGTGGGGCTTCATTTAACTGTTGTCTGGCAAGATGATCAGAAAGCTGTAAAGATCTTTACCAAGGGAATATTATAAAACTTGTACTTGAAAAAATTACCCTTGAGCTTGAGGAAAATGAGTAATTTGCCAACTAAAAAACTACTACAGTTGTAAACTATAAATAAAGGCTCAAGTTGAGAGTGGAAAATGAAAGCAAATTTGACAGGCCTTTAAAACATGGTGGGTAACATTGGATGTAGTAGACAAAGAAACACATGCATCCAATTTTCAAAATCAGACATTTCAAAATATGAGACTGAAAAATAGGCAAAAGGTCAAAGCTGGAGTTGTAAGTGCTGAGAGTGCTTGTGCTCAGGTATGAAGGAAAATCAGGAAGGTAAAAATGCTCCTTCAAGTCCTCTCAATCCCTGGCCCTGTACCAAGACAATCCCAATCTACTTCTGTCACTTTCAGGAATTTTTTTCAAAAGAACCTCAAATAACTAGAGCCACAGCATCTACGGTTGTGTGTCTGGTTTCTTTGACTCAGCACAGTGTTATTAACTGAAGTTCCTAGAAAAAAAAAAGCCTCACTTATTTCAAGGTTCTACAAGGTCAGATGGGTGACTACGGAGAGTTAGAATACTGAAGAGCCAAACTAAATTATCTAGAGCTGTCTCTCATCCCTTTAAAAGACATTTGTTGCCCACTTCTGTGCTTATCAAAACCTTTAGGATGTATTCTCTTTTTTGGTATTGTTGAGACAGGGTCTCCCTTTAGTCCCAGGTGGCCTGGAGCCTGCTCTGTAGACCAGGCTGGCCTTGAACTCACAGAGATCCACCTGCCTCTGCCTCTCCAGTGCTGGGATTGGAAGTATGCACCACCACGACTGGCTAGGATATATTCTTTTTCTTTTTTTTTAAGGAATTGTACAATATAAGAGCACCAATGTTTTCAGATCACATTGATGTTGGTCAGTTTGTCATACAATTAGGTAATTGGTGCTACCATACACAGATGAGGGATACCATTCGGCATTTGTTTTTCTGGGACTGTGTTACTTCACTCAGAATGATATCTTCTAGCCCCATCCATTTACTTGCAAAGTTCATGATGTCATCTTTCTTTACTGCTGCATAGAATGCCATTGAGTAGATGTACCACATTTTCTCTATCCATTCCTCAGTTGAGGGGCACTTGGGTTGGTTCCAGTTCCTTGCTATTGTGAAGAGAGCTGCAATAAACATGGCTGTGCATGTATCTCTGCTGTAAGATGAGTTTTGTAGGTACATACCCAGAAGTGACATGGCTGGGTCGGGTGGCAAATTCATTCCAAGTCTTCCAAGGATTCTCCACACTGCTTTCCATAGTGACTGTACCAGTTTACATTCCAACCAACAGTGGATGAGTGTTCCCCTTTCCCCACAACCTCTCCAGCACTTGGCCCTGATCCTAGCCAGTCTTATTGGAGTAAGATGATATCTTAAAGTGGTTTTGATTTGCATTTCCTTAATAATTAATGATGTTGAACACTTCTTAAGATGTTTCTCAGCCATCTCTAATTCCTCACTTGTGAAGACTCTGTTCAGCACTTTGCTCCATCTATTGAGTGGGTCATTTGTTTTCATTCTTCTTTGGTTTTTGAGTAGTTTATATATTCTGGAAAGCAATGCTTTATCAAATGTATCTGCGGTGAAGGTTTCCTCCCACTCTCTGGGTTTTCTCTTCACTTCCTTGATTGTTTCTTTTGCTGTACAGAAGCTTCTGAGTTTAATGAGGTCACATTTGTCAATTGTCGACCTTAATTCTTGTGCAGCTGCTGTCTGATTTAGGAAAACTTTTCCTGCACCTATGTCTTATAGTCTGCTGCCAACTTTTTCTTCTATCACCTTCAGAGTTTGGAACTTCACATTGAGGTCTTTAATCCATCTGGAGTCGACTTTTGTACAGGGCGAGAGGTAGGGGTTTAATTTCATTCTTCTACAAGTGGTGATCCAGTTTTCCCAACACCACTTCCTGAAGATGCTGTCTTTTCTCCATTGTGGCTTCTTGGCCCCCTTGTCAAATATGAGATGGCTGAAATTGTATGTGCTCAGATTTGGATCTTCGGTTTTGTTCCATTGGTCAACAGGTCTGTTTTTGTGCCAGTACCAGGCTGTTTTTATGACTATAGCCCTGTAGTATAGTTTAAAATCTGGTATAGAGATCCCTCCTGTGTAGCTCTTTTCACTCAGGATTGATTTGGCTATTCGGGGTCTTTTGTTTCTCCAAATGAATTTAAGAACTTTTGTTTCCAAGCCTGTGAAGAAACTCTTGGGGATTTTGATTGGGATTGCATTAAATCTATACAAGAGTTTTGGTAAAATGGACATTTTTACAATGTTAATTTTCCCAATCCATGAGCATGGGAGGTTTTTCCATCTTCTGAGGTCTTCTTCAATTTCTTTCTTTAAGGGTTTAAAATTTTTGTTGTAGAGGTCTTTGGTGTCTTTGGTTAGGTTTGTTCCTAGGTATCTTATTGTTTTTGAGGCTATTGTGAGTGGGAAGGTCTCTTTGAATTCTTTCTCCAGTTGCTTGTTCTTGGTGTAAAGAAAGGCCATTGATTTTCTAAGGTTAATTTTGTATCCTGCCACTTTGCTGAAGCTGTTAATCGTTTCTAGGAGTTTTCTGGTGGAGTTTTTTGCATCCCTTAAGTAAACAATCATATCATCAGCAAATAGGGATAGTTTGACTTCCTCTTTTCCAATTAGTACTCCTTTAATATCCTTTTCTTGCCTTATTGCTCTAGCAAGTGTTTCAAGCACTATATTGAAGAGGAGTGGTGACAGGGGGCAGCCTTGCCGAGTTCCTACCTTTAAAGGGAATGTTTCTGTCATTTCCCCATTTAGGATGATATTGGCTGTGGGTTTCCTGTATATGGCTTTGATTACATTGAGGAATGATCCCTCCAATCCAGTTCCGTCTAGCACTTTAAGCATGAAGGGATGCTGGATTTTGTCAAAGGCTTTTTCTGTGTCAACTGAGATGATCTTGTGGTTTCTTTCAGTCCATTTATATGTTTTATGATATTTATTGATTTTCATATGTTGAACCATCACTGCATCTCTGGTATGAATCCAACTTGGTCATGGATGATCTTCTTGATGTGGGTCTGTATACAGTTTGCAAGTATTTTATTGAGAATTTTTGCATCTGCATTCATTAATGAGATGGGTCTATAGTTTTCTTTTTTGGTTCTATCTTTGCCTGGTTTTGGTATTAGAGTGATGCTGGCTTCATAGAAGGAATTTGGGAGAATTGCATCTGATTGTATCCTTCTAAACAATTTGAGTAATAATGGTTTTAAGTCTTTCGGAAATGTTTTATAGAATTCTGCCCTGAAACCAACTGGGCCTGGGCTATTTTTAGTTGGGAGGTTTCTTATTACATCTTCAATTTCTTCATATATTATAGGTCTGTTGAAGATGTCAATCTCTTCTTGGTTGACCTTTGGTGATTCCCAGGATTTCAGATATTCATCCATTTCTCCTAGGTTTTCAAATTTAGCATAGTATAGGTTTTTGAAGTATTCCCATATGATTGTCTGGATCTTTTCCTTGTCTCTTGTGATATTTCCCCTTTCATCATGGATTCTATTGATTTGGAGTTGTTACTTCTTTCTTTTGGTTAAATGGGCTACAGGTCTGACTATCTTGTTTATTCTCTCAAAGAACCGAGTTTTGGATTCATTGATTTTTTTTTTGTATTGTTTTCTTTGTTTCTTTTTCATTGATTTCTGCTCAGATTTTTGTCATTTCTTTCTGTCTGTTATGTTTACAGTTCAACCGTTGTTGTCTCTCTAGTGTTTTTAACTACAGTGTTCTTTCTGTTTTTCTGATGTAGGCACTCAGGGCTATAAACTTACCTTTTAGGAGTGCTTTTAAAGTATCCTGTAGGTTTTGTTGTGTTGTATTATCATTGTCATTCAGTTACAGGAATGCTTTCATTCCTTTCTTATATCTTCCTTGACCCATCCATTATTCAGGAGTGTGTTGTTTAGTCTCCATGTGTTCCTGTAGATAGTAGGGCTTATCCTGGTGTTGATAATGAGCTTTATTGCGTTGCAGTCTGATAGAATGCATGAAATTATTTCAATCGTTTTGTATTTGTGGGGGTTTCTTCTGTGTCCCAGCATGTGGTCGATTTTGGAGAATGTTCCGTAGGGTGCTTAGTAGAAAGTGTATTCTCTGGTATTAGGATGGAATATTTGGTAGATGTCTCTGAGGTCCATTGGTGTATCATATCATTTAGTTCAGATGTCACTCTGTTTATTCTTTGTCCTGTTGATGTGTCCAAAGGGCTCAGTGGGGTATTGGAGTCCCCTACTCTGAGTGTACTGGGGTTAATCTGTGCCTTGTGGTCCTGGAGAATTGTCTTTACAAAGTTTGGTGCACCAGAGTTTGGTGCATATATATTCATAATTGGGAAATCTTCTTGGTGAATTGTTCCTTTGATAAAAATGTAATGGCCTTCTTTGTCTCTTCTGATTTCTTTTACTTTGAAGTCTATTTTGTCTTATATTAAAATAGCAACACATGTTTTTTTTTGGTACCATTTGCTTAGAATATTTTTTTCCATCCTTTCACTTTAAGGTGGTGCCTATCCTTGAAAGTAAGACGCATTTCTTGTAGACAGCATATGGATGGGTTCTGTTTCCTAAGCCAATATCCCAGTCTATGTCTTTTGATTGGGGAGTTTATTCCATTAATATTTAAGGTTATGACTGATAGGTTTGTGTTGCTTCCATTCACCTTATTATCCATTTGCATTTTTGGTCTAGGTTTCTACTTCTGCAGTTATGCTTTTACTGATTTCTCTTTCTAGGTGCCTGGGGATAGTTGCTCCTTTCTTCTATCCTTTGAATTGCTTCAAATATTCTCTGAAGGCTTGGTTTTCTGGACATGTATTCTTTCAGCTTGTTTATGTCATGGAAGATTTTTCTCTCTCCTTCAACTATAATCAACATTTTTGCTGGGTATAGTAACCTGGGTTGGCATCTATATTCCTTTAACACTGGGAATGTTTTGCCCCATGTTCTTCTTGCTTTCATAGTTTGCACTGAGAAGTCAGTTGTAATTATGATAGGTTTCCAATTATATGTAACTTGTTTTTCTCTTGTGGCTTTCAGAATTTTGTCTTTGTTTTGGGTGGATAGCATTTTAACTATGATATGGCGTGGAGAGTTTCTTTTCTGCTCTTGTCTGTTTGGAGTTCTATGTGCTTCTTGTATTGATATTTGTTTGTCTTTTTTAGTTTGGAGAAATTTTCATCTATTATTCTGTTGAAGATCTGATCAATACCATTCTCTTGGGATTCTTCTTCTTCTATTCCTATGATGCAGAGGTTTGATCTTTTCATAGTGTCACACAATTCCTGGTTGTTCCACTTCTGTGTATTTTTTAATTTTTCATATTAACAGATTAACCCCAGTACACTCATAGTAGGGGACTTCAATACCCCACTGAGCCCTTTGGACAGGTCAACAGGACAAAGAATAAACAGAGAGACATCTGAATTAAATGATATGATACACCAATGGACCTCACAGACATCTACCGAATATTCCACCCTAATACCAGAGAATACACTTTCTACTCAGCACCCCACGGAACATTATCCAAAACTTGAGGTTTTTAGTTGTTCTGTGTTATCTTCCAGGTCTGATATTCTTTGTTCTGCTTCCTCTATTCTACTTCTGAGGCTTTTTCCGTTCCTTTCCTCTTGATTGGATGAGTGTTTGATATCCTTTTTCATTTTGTCTTCTGATTTCTTTAGTATTTCCACTTCCTTTTGGAGCTTCTCAATCTTCCTGTAGCTGTTAGCTTCGCTGGTTGGTTTCCTTATCTTTTTCAACATGGGATCTTTACAGTGTTTCCACTTCCTTCTGGAGTTTGTCATTCTCTCTCTCTAGGTCCTTCTTGAGTTTTTCATTCTCTCTCCTTAGTTTTCTGACTTATTCTTTATAGTCTTTGATTTCTTTGAGTATGTCCATAGTTGTTCTTCTACTATCTGTGCTCTGGACCATCCCCACAGGGATCCTACTGTAGGAATCTCCCAGAGGGTTGGTAGAGCTTGGTGTGGAATTATCCTGCACCTTTCCCATGTTATCCCTTCTTCGTGTCCCTGGCATGTGGGTTTCTCTTTGCCTGTATTCCAATGCCTCTTCACTGTGTTGAAGGCTTGCTTTGCTTGCCTCCTTCAGATGCCTTCATTGTTTGTTTGATTGCCTGATTTGTTTTTCTCCTTGCTTATGGAGTGTTGACGTGTCTAAGTTTTAGGTTTTCTATTGGAAGTCGAACTCATTCTTCCCTTTCTGTTCTAAAGGTTCTCCAAAGAATCCACTTGGACACTCCCTTGGCAATTCCAGCTGGGGGCAGGGGGACGGGCTTATGCCTGTTTAGCCCATGCCCCAGTACTCTGTGCTTCAGGTGGTCCTGGGAAATCCCTGATCTAACCTCTGTGCAGTCAAGTCTCACAGTGGCAACATGTCCACCTTTAATACCAGCTAGCAGGACAACTCTGCTCCCACAGCCACACAAGATGATTGAATCAAACCAAACAATCCACCTTGCTGAAGTGTCCAGCTCCTACCTCTGCTTCAGGTGGTTCTAGGAAATCCCTGATCTAAATTCTGTGTACTCCAGGATGTATTCTTAACAGACCATGATCTTTCAGCAACCCACATGCTAAGATGATCAGACAACACCTGAACTGTTTTCCCTTTTCAGTAACCTGCCTATGACCCCTACCAGTATACTTGGTGAATTCCTTGATTATGACTTTCTTGGTTCTGTAACTGATAAATTTCATGGAATCACTTCCACAGTGGGGTGTGTCTTCCAAGGCAACCTGAATTCATGTTCTCAAGCCATAGTCACTCATACTTGACTCTGAATAACCTAGTGCTATTCCCTTTGAGATGACAACTGTGTTTCTACATTGATGCTTATTTATTTATTTATTTATTTATTTATTTTAACTTATTTTGGAATTGACCTAGAGAGATGTTTTAGAGTGGCACCTTCACCCCCAAAGAATTTATTTCTAGGTAAACCTAGATCCCATTAATCATCAGACAGCTGTATACACTGCCCCAATGGGGAATGCACCAAAGCCAACAGTTGACAGTATCAAGACTAAGCACATTTTCTCTCAGTAAATAGCATCTAATGCCCGTGTGATGACAATTCTTTGAGAAACATGTTCAAATGAGATTATTTCACCCTTACACCCAAAATAGTCCTATTATACTAACTGCTATTGAACTGTGCCATAAGTATATCATAGGGTGTTTTTGTCCTGTTCACCACTTCCCATCTCATGGAAATACCCAGCCTACACTGTCTCCAGCTGGCTTCAAAGGCAAGTGAAGTCTAGTGCTCAAAAGGACCTTGAACCTGGCTTAATACTCTGATGTCACTGCCTTGAAATTATACTTTTTGCAAGGGACCCAGCATTTTTATTTCATATTGAGCCCAACAAATTGTGTATTTGATCTGCTCGATGTTGTAAATGTATTCATAATCTAATCCCCACTAAACTAAGCAATCTCATTCCAGGACACTAGATCATTTGCTTTTACATGTTCAATAAAGTGAGGCAAGGCTCAGATCTGTTGCCACTCTCTTGTATTTCTTTCAAAGCAACCAACATCCCTCACCTGTGTTATAAGACTGTGGTACAGATTGGAATATCTAGGCCATAGGAACACTGGGAAAAAAGGACGACATCCTTATGTGCCTGTGTGAATCAGACCTTAAAGCAATACTGTCACCAGGGGAATGACTTAAAAATTAACTTTCTGGGTCAATGAGGTTCTGGTGAGTCAAGGTGCCCTTGTGGCCCATGCCTTCCACCCCTGGAACTCCCAGCTCAGACTCCAGACACCCGGCCAGAGTCAGTGAGGTTCCCATGAGTCAAGGCGCCCTTGGAGGACACGCCATCAGCCCCTGGAACTCCCAGCTTGGCCTCCAGACACCCGCCTGGAGTGAGTTTCCAGTGAGGCAAGGCAGACCTGCCTGGACCCTTGAGGGCCTACCAGAGATCGGGCCAAAGTAGCAGCCCAACCCAATGCCACCCCCCCCTCCCCCGCCATGTCATCCTGGTGGAGCTCTGGTGCAGAGGACCCAACAGGTGGAGCATTGGTGATTGTAATCTGTGCAGCCAAAGGTGAGGTCCCAGAATTCAAAGAATCAAACAAACAGACAAACCCACATGCCAAAGACACAAAGAAAAAACAACATGGGAAAGCTCATAATAAATCCACACTGAACTCAACCAACCCTACAGAAGATATCTACAATGAGATATCCGAGGAAAGAAGCCAAGACACTGACCTTAGAAGAACAACTGTAGACACATCCAACGAAATCAGAGAACTAAGGGAAGAGAATGAAAAACTCAGGAAGGATCTAAAGAGAGATAATGACAAACAGTGGAAAGAACTATGGGGAGAGATTGAAAAACTCAAGAAGGACCTAGAGAGAGAAAATCACAAACTCCGGAAGGAAGTTGAAACACTGAAAAGATCCCAGGCCGAAATGAAAAAAGAACATGACCAACGAACCAAGGAGCTACAAGATGAGAAAGAAAGGCTCCAGAGGGAAATGGAAAATCTAAAGAAATCGCAGGATGAAATGAAAAAGGATATTGAACATTCATACAACCACCAGGAAAGGATGGAAAAAAAGCCTCAGAAGCAGAATGGAAGAAGCGGGGGGGGGGGATATCAGGCCTGCAGGATAATACAGAGCAACTAGAAAGCTCAAGTAAAGATTATGAAAAATTAAAAAAAACACAAGAGTGGAACAACCAGGAAATGAGGGACACTATGAAAAGACCAAACCTCCACATCATAGGGATAGAGGAGGGAGAAGAGTCCCAAGACAACACTATTGACCAGATCTTCAACAGGATAAAAGAAGTTTTCCCAAAACTGAAAAAAGACAATCCCATACAAATACAAGAGGCAGGTAGAACACCAAATAGACAGGACCAGAAAAGAACCTCCCCATGCCATATCATTGTTAAAACACTAGATGCTCGAAACAAACACAAAATAGTGAAAGCCACAAGAGAAAAACAAAAGTTACATACAAGGGGAAACCCATCAGAATCACAGCTGATTTCTCGGCCTAAACAATGAAAGCTAGAAGAACGTGGACCAAAGTATTCCCTGTGCTAAACGACTTTAGATGTCAACCCAGACTACAATATCCAGCAAAAATGTCAATTATAGTCTAAGGAGAAAGAAAAATCTTTCACAACATAAACAAGATGAAAGAATACATGTCTAAGAAACCAATACTTCAGAAAATCCTTGAAGCAATCCAAAGAACAGAGGAAAGAAGCAACTATCCCTAAGCAATTAAAGAGAGAAAGCAACAAAATCATAACAGAGTACATATAAACCTAGACCAAGAATGCAAACAAAAAGTAAGGTAAAAGGAAGCAATACATATCTCTCAATAACAACGTTAAATACTAATGGTCTAAACTCCCCAATCAAAAGGCATAGACTGGGAGAATGGATTAGGAAGCTGAACCCTTCCATATGTTGTCTACAAGAAACCCATCTCACCCTCAAGGACAGACACCACCTTAGAGTGAAAGGATGGAAAAAATATTCCAAGTAAATGGTACTAAGAAAAAAGCAGGAGTGGCTATTCTAATATCAGACAAAATAGATCTCAAAGTAAAATTAATCAGAAGAGATAAAGAGGGCCATTACATCCTTGTCAAAGGAACAATGAACCATGAAGACTTCACAATCCTAAATGTCTATGCACCAAACTCTAGTGCTCCTAACTTTATAAACACAACTCTGCAGGACCTCAAGACACAGATTAATCCTAACACACTAATAGTGGGAGACTTCAACACCCCACTGAGCCCCTTGGATAGATCAACAGGGCAAAAAATAAACACAGAGACATCAGAACTGAACAATACAATACACCGAATGGACCTGACAGACATCTATGGAATATTCCACGCAAATACCAGAGAATATGCTTTCTACTCAGCACTTCATGGAACATTCTCCAAAATCGACCACATACTGGGGTACAAAAGGAACCTCAACAAATACAAAAGGATAGAAATTATTCCATGCATTCTATCAGACCACAGTGCAATAAAGCTCAATATGAACACCAGAATAAGTCCAACTATCTACAAGAACACATGGAGACTAAACAACACAATCCTGAACAATGAATGGGTCATGGAAGAAATAAAGAATGAAATAAAAGTATTCATGGAACTGAATGAAAATGACAATACGACACAACAAAACCTACGGGATACTTTAAAAGCAGTCTTGAGAGGGAAATTTATAGCCCTAAGTGCCCACATCAAAAAACAGAAAGGGAACAAGTAAATGATCTAACACTGCAGCTAAAAACACTTGAGAGACAACAAATGAACCCCAAACTTAACAGACAGGAAAAAGTAACAAAAATCAGAGCAGAAATCAGAAGCAAAGAAAACAATACATAAAATCAATGAATCCAAAAGCTGGTTCTTTGAAAAAACAAAATAGATCTCTAGCTCGGTTAACAACAACAACAAAAAAAAAAAAAGATAGAGCAACTCCAAATCAATAGTACTTGTGATGAAAGGGGAAATATCACAACAGACAAAGAAAAGATCCAGTCAAATATATGGGAATACTTCAAAAATCAATACTCCATTAAATTTGAAAACCTAAGAGAAATGGATGAATATCTGAAATCCTGGGAAGCAACAAAGCTCAACCAAAAAGAGACTGACAATTTAAACAGACCCATAATATTTGAGGAAATTGAAGATGTAATTAAAAACCTCCCAACTAAAAAAATCCCTGGTCCAGATGGTTTCACAGCAGAATTCTATAAAACATTTAAAGAGGTCCTACAACCATTGCTACTCAAACTGTTTAGAAGGATACAAACAGAGGGAATTCTCCCAAACTCCTTCTATGAAGCCAGCATCACTCTGACACCAAAACCAGGCAAAGATGCAAGCAAAAAAGAAAGCTATAGACCCATCTCACTAATGAACATAGATGCAAAAATTCTCAACCAAATACTTGCAAATCACATACAGACCCACATCAAAAAGATCATTCATCATGATCAAGTTGGATTCATACCAGAGATGCAGGGATGGATCAACATACATAAATCAATAAATACAATAAAACACATAAATGGACTGAAAGACAAAAACCACACAATCATCTAAATTGATGTAGAAAAAGCCTTTGACAAGATCCAGCATCCCTTCATGATTAAAGTCCTAGAGAGAATAGGACTGAAAGGAACATTCCTCAACATGATCAAAGCCATATATAGCAAACCCACTGCCAACATCAACCTAAATGGAGAAAAATTGGAACCATTTCCCTTAAAGGCGGGAACCCTGCAAGGCTGCCCCCTATCACCACTCCTCTTTAACATAGTGCTTGAAACACTAGCTAAGGCAATCAGACAAGAGAAAGATATTAAAGGAGTACTAATTGGAAAAGAAGAATTTAAGCTATCCCTTTTTGCAGATGATGTGATATTTTACCTAAGGGATGCTAAAAACTCTACGAGAAAACTTCTAGAAATGATCCAGAGTTTTAGTAAAGTGTCAGGCTACAAAATTAACCTAGCAAAATCAGTAGCCTTTCTTTAAACCAACAATAAACAAGTGGAGAAGGAATATAAGAAGACCTTCCCACTCACAATAGCCTCAAATATAATAAAATACCTGGGAACAAACCTAACCAAAGATACCAAAGACCTCTACAACAAAAATTTTAAACCCTTAAAGAAAGAGATCGAAAATGACATCAAAAGATGGAAAGACCTCCCATGCTCATGGATTGGAAAAATTAACATAGTAAAAATGTCCATTTTACCCAAATTGATATACAGATTCAATGCAATCCCAATCAAAATCCCTATGAACTTCTTCACAGACTTGGAAAAAAAATCCTTAAATTCATATGGAAAAACAAAAGACCCCAAATAGCTAAGGTAACCCTGAAAGAAAAATGCAATACAGGGGGGATTGCCCTACCAGACTTCAAACTATATTATAGGACAATAGTCATAAAGACAGCCTGGTACTGGCACAAAAATATACCTGTTGACCAATGGAACAAAACTGAAGATCCAAACTTGAGCTCATACACTTCAGCCACCTCATATTTGACAAAAGGGCAAAAAACCCTCAGTGGAGGAAGGATAGCATCTTCAGCAAATGGTGCTGGCAAAATTGGATTACCATTTGTAGAAGAACAAAATTAAACCCCTACCTCTCACCCTGTGCAAAAATCAACTCCAAGTGGATAAAAGATCTCAATGTAAAGACCAAAACCCTGAAGCTGATAGAAAGAAAAAGTTAGCAACAACCTACAAGACATAGGTGTAAGAAAAACTGTTCTTAAACCAGACAGCAGCTGCACAGGAATAAGGTCAAAAATCAACAAATGGGACCCATAAAACTCAAAAGCTCTGTACAGCGAAACAAAAAGGAGGTGAAGAGAAAACCCACATAGTGGGAGGAAAGCTTTACCAGTGATACATCTGACAGAGTATTGACATCAAGAATATATAAACTACTCAAAAAACAAAGAGTGAAAAGACAAATGACTTACTCAAAGATGGAGTAAGAACCTGAAAGAGACTTCACCAGTAGGAAGTAAAGAGGCGAGAAACTCTTAAAAAGTGTTCAACATCATAATAATTAAGGAAATGCAAATTAAAACCACTCTCAGATATCATCTTACTCCAATACAACTAGCTAAGATCAAGAAAATGAAAGACAACAGATGTTGGAGAGGTTGTGGGGAAGAGGGAATACTCATCCACTGCTGGACAGAATGCAAACTTGTACAACCACTATGGAAAGCAGTGTGGAGAACCCTTAAAAGACTCTGAATGAGCCTACCACCTGACCCAGTCATACCACTCCTGGGTATATACCCCAAAGACTCATCCTACCACAAAGATACATGCACGTCCATGTTTACTGCACTGCTCTTCACAATAGCAAAGAGCTGGAACCAACCCAAATGCCCCTCAACAGACGAGTGGATGACAAAAATGTGGTACATCTACACAATGGAGTACTATTCCACAGTAAAGAAAGATGGCATTATGAAATTTGCAGGTAAATGGATGGATCTCGAAGCCATTATGCTGAGTGAAGTAACACAGTCCCAGAGATAAACTGAAAATGGTTTCCCTCATTTATGGATGCTGGTACCAAATCCCCCAGATGAAAGGCAAGCTGAATGACATTATTGGTACATTTTTGTCTATCTGAAGGCAACTATGTTGGTATAATGTGAATCTCTCAATGGGTCTAAAACCCACCCACCAATTATTCTCAAACTCTGTAACTACTGTATATGGGTGAAGACTATGTATCCTTATTTTAGAGTGATGTAAAATTAATGGAGGAAAATGTGAATTCCTAAGCATAAAAAAAGACTGAGAGAAAGATACAGGACAGTTATGGCAGACTGCATTGTCTAGGGTGTGGTGTGGTGGGGGGAAGGGAAAGGGGAATATGCCTGAACTGAATTGAGAAATGATGTATGAAATACACAAAACATCAATAAAAAATTAAAAAAACACATTAAGGGATACTTTTTCTTTGTATTTAATTTATTTTTTAATTCAGTTTTTGCGTTTTTCATACATAACACCTCAATCAATCTTAATCTCCTTAATGACCCTTTCTCCACTGGAGCCCTCCCACCACCCACCACCCACTCCACTGGAATTCATACCTTTTGTCATTGTGTTAAGGCTTATTGTGCCAAGTTAGTGTCCTAGGACAATCCTCAGTGCAAGTTCATCCACTGAGCCCTAGTCAGCCTAACCAGAGCCCCTCACTTTAAGAACACCTTTTTCATTTTTATTAAATTTGTTTTTTGATAACTTTGTACACATATGTAGTGCTTTCTGTTTACTCCCATCCTACCCTCTCTCTCTTCCTTCCCACCCTGTCATATCTGCTTCCTCTATACAAGTGCCTTTCACACATTTATGTCTTTTTGTTTTGCTTTGTAACACAGTGATTGTAACCAGGACTATTTGTATGGTCATGGGTTTACAACTATTCTTTGAAGCCTCCCCAGAATCCACCAATAGCCAACAGATTCAGCAGGGAGGGGTAGGGCTCCACGAATCCTTTTATCTTACATACTAACCAGAAACACACACAAACATTCTCTCTAGCAATGTGTCTGCATGTGTGTGTGTGTGGGGGGGGGTTTGGAACTTGCTATTTATCCAAGGAGACCCTGGACTTGTGACCCTTCTTCCTCCACCTCCTGAGTGCTGGCATTACAGGTACACTACCCCGTTTTAGATTTCCTGTGGTGCTGGAGATCAAATCGAAGGACACTGCATGCAAGACAAACATTCTGCCAAGTGTGCTACATTGCTACCCCCTACTTACTATTATAATATAATAACTTTTTCTTCTTAATTGAGTAGTATAGAATGAATCAGTGCTAGTTATTGCCAAAGAACTTTTCTGGTAAAACAGACTCATCTTTGAAACAGGTCCAGAGACTTTCTAGAGAGAATAAAAACGGCTCTTCAGAAAGTCTCCGGAGAAATAAAGGAATACAACTCCCAAAATAATAAAGCAGGACTTTGCCTTGGAAATGCACATATTAAAGTATGATAGCTTAAGAATTTAAATTTGAATTAAATGATTAAATTCTACCTTGGAAAAGTACTTAATTTATCAGACAATAATTTAATCATAGCTTTTATTTGCCATGTTCGAACAAACATTTACTAATCTAAGATTTTAGCTATACCTCCTCCATTGTTCTAAATCACCAGTCAAAAGCACCCACAAGAACCATTTCTTTTACTTGGTTGAAACTTCCAGTTAGCAGACTGCAGTATGTTTTCATTAATCAGGAGATCCATCCTGTAATTATTTCCTTGGCACACCAGGTTCCATCGTTTCCATTTTCCATTTGACTTGTTTGTCCTAATTCTCATCAGCTGCCTTTAAAATCCAAACGTTACATGTGGGCTTACTTCACCTTCACTGTTCCTGAACAGAGATGCTCACTAATTAAGAAAATTGTAAAAACAAGCTAGTGCACATTTGAAAAACAATAATCCCCAGGGTCTTTCATGTCTTCCAATTCCATCATCTTTCTTATACATGTCATATTAATTATCAAATTAATCACAATACCTCTCAACTTCTTAGGGCTAGTTATAAAATTGAACGTGTGTTTGTACTCACCTACTTCTTTTCCTTTCTCTGTCTATGAAGAAGATGGGCTTGATCAGTCCAAAGGCAAATTCTTACACATTTACTTATTTCCACCTCTCTCCTGTTATCAGGGTGTTTGTTCTTTTTATAATTATTGTTTCCTTCCTTTTTATTCTAAGCAAGAAGAAAGGGAGGAAAAGAAAGGGATCCTCTAATCCATTCATTATTGACAAGTAAATTGAGTCCTCTGTGGAGAAACAAATCATATCAAACCAGTCAGACTTCTCTTAGTGGCCCTCACTGTGCACTAACTACAATATGAATTCTTCACCTTGATCAGCAAGTATCCATCGTTCTTTATTTTATTTATATTTATATTTTATTTTTATGTATATGGGTGTGTTGCCTGCATGTTTTGACTGCAAAATAATAAAAAACATCATTTATTCATTTATTTGTTTGTATTTGTATTTTATGAGTGTGTTGCTTGCATATATGTAAGTGCACCACAGCATACAATGTCCACAGAGATCAGGAGAGGGCATCAGATGGAACTGGAGTCACCCACCATGTGGGTCCTAAGAAATGAACTTCAAGTCCCAGCAAGAGCAGCCAGTGCTCTTAACCACTGAGCCACCTCTACAGTCTGGGCTTTCTTGAATATTGCTGATACCCCCAACCTCAGCTAGTGTCATTCTACTCTTTGGTCACTACATATTCACCATGTAAGTCTTTATATTCAAACATTGAAATACTTAAAAGCTAAAGAAAATTCTTTAAAGCTCCAGTTGTGGGCATCATGATAGTTCTTGTGGAACTCAGAGAACCAGATGCTTCTCCTTTAAAGCACTTCCTCAACCACCATCTCATGATATGCTTTGGAAATTTCTGCTCCGGTGGGTGTTGTCAGTGGCATCTTGTCTCCCTCCAAATTTTACTTTTTTGCCATAGTTTGGCAGATGTCCTTCTAATGACACTTCCAGATAGACTCAAGTTTGGTGAACTAAAAACTTATTTAATAATAAAGAACCATCAGCTTATTTGTCGATGTCTTCCATAATCCAAAAGCCACTTTGTTTTAGTGACAGATATGTGTTCATAGAAACCTGAACTATGAATAATCTAATTTCCAGTCTAATTACTCATAAACAGAGCATAGTTTTTTGGCATGATGATTAGCACCTTGCTTTGATGCAGAAGTTGCAGAAAGAAAGGAGAAAATAAAACAGACAAGGGGAAGAGATTATGTAACACCAGCACTGGGATTAGGAGGCAAGAGGCATAAGAGGTCCCTTGTACCAGCCCTTCTCTTCTGGCATTATCAGTTGTCTGATAAGCATAATGATTTCCAAGAACTGTAGATTTATTGCATCCAGACACAATATTTTTTAGTCTGTTTGTTGACTTCAAGTCCAACCAAAGGACAAATTGGCCATAGTACAAGAGGAAAAGACATCTGAGGGGCTGGAAAGATGGCTCAGTGGTTAAGAGCACTGGCTGCTCCTGCAGAGGATCCAGGTTCAGTTCTTTTTTTATCTTTTATTGAAGTTTTGTGCATTTCATACATCACTTCTCAGTTCAATCCAGACTCATTCCCCCCCCATACCCCCGCCCCTCCCAAGTTCATGCAGTCTGCCATACATGTCCTGTTTCCCCTTCTGAGTCTTTTCAAAGTTTTTCAAAACAGAAGATTATTTTTGTGGGGGAAGGTCTCTACTGCTTCAAGTCTGTTCCCTGTCCCAGTTCTTTTGTTATTGTTCCCTCCAATCCGTATTTTTTCACCATATGCCAGGTTCAGTTCTTAGCACCCACATGGAGGCTAAAAACTGTCAGTGACTCTACTCCCTGAGGATCCAACCCCCTCTTCTGACCTTTGTGGGCATTGTATGACACATGCAGTCAATACTCTCATACACATAAAATAAAATAAAAATAATAAATAAATTATTTAAAAAATTGTGGGTTTCTGGAAAGGAATTCAGACAACACTACTGCAAAGTGGCCTGTGTCTCATTGGGATCCTGTCTCTGAATAAATAAATAATTAATGTTTACTAGGAAAACTACCAGACAAAGAACAGCATTCAATATGTGGGCCTCTGGTTCCTTAATGCATTTTGCTGTGCACTGGCAGAGCTATCAAGGGTACTTAGTTGATTTGGGGAGAGGAAGCCTAATTTTGTGCTTGGGGCAGCATGATAAATGAGCAGTAGCCACACCTGCATTGAGATTCATCAGTGGCATCCAGCTGCAGTGAGCTGTGGGAAAGACTTGTCACAAACTCTACTCAGCTTCTATGAAAGAGAACACCAGCTTACTACTGATATGATCATGGGTCTGTGTAAGCTTTTTAGTTGACCAATATTGACTGCCATAAACACTTAACTACAATCATTTTCCAGGGCACTTTGCAAGGAGCCAATCAAAGTTGGAAGGAAGTTAGGGATAGGAAAATATTCTTGAACAAATTTACTTTTACCTTCACTGAGACCATCTCATTCCTGGAGGTACATAGAGCTTAAAGGGTTGTCAGAAATATAACCAGGTACCTTGAAATAGAATAGACAGAAACAGGTCAAAATATGGTGAGAGTGTGAACTTCCTGGAATGTGGTGGAGGGGAGGAACTAAGTTTGCTGAATGAATGACAAAATGATAGTATATCAATGGAAATGATACACTGAAAGTCAAGTTGAAAGAATTAATAGCATCTCAAGCAGTTAGATGGTGTAGTCAGCAGTAGTAAGCATCATAGCAAGAAATCAAAGTAGAGTTCTTGGATCTTAAAATACAGAAGAAGAGGAACTGGTGACCTATACCAGGTTTCTTAAACTTCTTTCACTCATGACTGCTTTTTGCCCAAAAAATGTTTATGTGATCCTGTATATATAAGTATATAAAATAGGTACATAAACTAAACCTTTATCAATATCAAATCAAAACAGAAATTGACAATAATTATTTTGTGGAAATATAATTTTACCATTTATTAAAGAAGAAAACATATTTTCATACTAATGAGACATGATTTTTTACATAAGGTATTAAAATTCAATAAATATTTTATACATAACATAAAACATCTTCAGCATTTTTCAAAGTTGACTGATATTTTGATTTTATAATAAATTGTCAATACTGAGGATACTACCTCACATGAATATAGTACAAAATTGTGGAAATGTTATAAAATGTTATAGAATGATAGCACAAAAATATGGACAGTCTTTTTGTTTGCCATAATTCAAATGCTATATTTCTATGAGAGCAGAATAGTCTACAGGAAAAATACTGCAATTCATAGCATAAAATAACCTTGACTCTGAGCCAATCCTCACTGGTCAGAATTTAGTCACATGCATCTTCCTAAAGCAAACACTAATAAGCAGAGGAAATTGTCAAGATTTAACTTGAATTCTTTTTTTAAATTTTTCTTTTTTTTTTAATTTAATTTTTATTGATGCTTTGTGCATTTCATACATCATTTTCCAATTCAGATCAGGCATATTTCCCTTTCCCTTCCCCCCCACCCCCACCCCGTCCCAGATCATGTATTCTGCCATAACTGTCCTGCATCTTTCAGGTTTTTTTTTTTCATTTTTTAGCTATAAGTGATAATCCATGAGTATAAGCATCCTTCATGCAAAACCAATCTGCAGGGCTGTTGTGCCCAAAAACCCCCACAGCCCCACCATCCAGTGGGGGTGACAGGTTGTTTGTTCAATCAAGTTGATCAAATGAGCGTCCAGATTACATCGCTGTAGTTTCACCATTCACCCCAATCCAAGGCTTACATTCTACCCACGCCCCCTTTCCTCGATTGTTCCCTAGGCTTAGAAAAGGGGCACAGGTGGATGAGAAGTAAAAACAGTCCACCTCTTCAGGAGCTGTTGACTTGGATTCTGGTCATTCTGGCTGTTTCCTTTCATGGGCTGACAGTTTGTCCAGGAGTAACCTTTCGATCCTACTAATGAAGCACAAGCAATTAGATAATAGCACTAATAGTTATGGTAGGTTACTTTGGCATAGACACATATGTTTGGATGATATGTTAATCCATGAATTACATTTTTCCCCCCTGTTAAATATGACAGGGTCTTACTGTGGCTTATAACATCTCCTAACCTGAGAGGATGTAAGCTTGTGGCATCAGCCATGGGTATTCCTCCAAGAGAGAGCTAATAGCCAATTAATTTATTTTTTTTTTTAATAGATAAAAAAAACACAAACAAAGAAAGACTGCATCGAAAAATGGACTGAAATGGTGATTGGGAAGGGGGGAGGTTGGAGAGGGACATGGGTGTATATTCGATTAAGGCATATTTAATTGATGAGTTCAGCAAACCCAGTTTTCGCCTACGACACTGCTACAGGATACATGGTGTTTTAGGACTTATAAAAATAATATGTGTATATTAAATTTTCTTTATATGACCTTAAGTACACAGGCAATAAACATAAGGAGTGGCCATATAAACACAATTAGTTAACATGTGAATCCAGTTTTTGTACATGGTCCCCAGGCCCAGTTGAAGAGATTGGCTTACAGAAACATGTTGATCAAATAAAAATATTAATTAAAAAATCTAATCTGGATTTGCTGTGATTTCACATTTCATCCCCCCTCCTTGGGCCTTACAGTCTGATGAGCCAACCTATTCTCAGAGAGTCCTGGGGCTTTGCAGGGGAGGGTGAGAGAGAATGAGAGATAAAAAATCCAGGTTTCTTTTTCTATTTTTTTCTCTGAGATGACACTTCAAACTCTTGGAACTGCCCAAGTTCTGTTTGCAATGGACTGGTAAGTAATTTTTAACTTGAATTCTATTATTCAGGAGTTTTGAAGTGATACAGGGTACTCTAGGCTGTCTTTGAGTTTGAGTTGTGGCTCTTGAGGAGCTTGGTTCGCTGGGCTATTATTCTGGAAAACTTGAAGGTCACCAAAGTCACCCCTGGCAATGGCTTTCAGGTTCTTGTCTAGTAATTGAAAGAATGGAATTCACTGACCACAGAGGGTGAGTATTGGAGAGATGTTTTTCGTAGATTTATAGGAGTGAGCCAGAGAGAGAAAGAGAAGGTAGAGAGAGAGAGAGAGAGAGAGAGAGAGAGAGAGAGAGAGAGAGAGAGATGCTGAGCTCCTATGTCATAGGAGCAGCCTGTGCTGCTTAGTTTTTGTCAATTTGACACAAACTATAGTCACCTGAGAAAAATAAGACACTTAATTAAGGTATTGTCTCCATCAGACTGGGATGTGGGCTTGTTTGTGAGACTTTTAATTGTCAACTGATAAGGAGGGCACAGCTCAACGTGGTGGTGCCACCCCTGGGCAGATAGATGGGCTTGGGCTATGTAAAAAAAGGAGCTAAGCAAGCCAAAAAAGAAAATCAGTATGCAGTATTCATTCATGGTCTCTGAATCAGTTCCTGCCTCCAGGTTCCTGGCTCCTCTATAACCTGTAAGCCCAATAAACCCTTTCCTCCCTGAAGTTGGTTTTGGTTAATGTTTATCACCGCACCAGAAAACAGATCAAAATAGGGTTCCAGGATACAATGTATGATTGAACTTTAGCCTGGGGGATTTGAAAGGATTTATGGTGGCCAGGTGCCTCCTCTCTGTTTTAGTCTTGTCCTTGTGTACAGCTTCCAGGTAAGGGGAGTGATAAGAAACCAGAATACAGAACTCTGTTCTGGTATTCCCAGCCTCTAGAAATGAGATGCTCAGTCAGAACTGCTGCTTTGGAATATCTGCCCTACCTGACTAGGTTCTACTTCTTGTTCTGATTGCTGTGGCCATATAATTTGTTAGAACTCAGGTTGTATCAAAAAGAAGGCCAGAGGAGGCTGCTAGGGCAGCAAATGTGTATAGCACAGCTGCTTAATCTGTGGCAAGGCATCTCAAGATGGCCCATAGCTACACCATACTATGAGCCCCAGCTGAGCCCAGAAGTAAAAAACTTAACTCAGAGAATAAAAAATCTTTAATTAACCTGAACTGAGTCAGGAGTTTGAGAACAGGTTAGTGCTTACCTGGTTACTTAGAAGCTAACTCATGTTGCATGGTTTCTGTACTTTATGCTTGTCTTGCTATTGGTGAATAGGAATTGTTAGAGGGGCTTACGACCTTAAGCATAGGAACTTAAACCTTTCACCCCTGGATATGTTTTTTTCCTATATAAAATATCTCCCAACTGTAGCTCCTTGCTGTACTACTCCACTGAATGTCCGGTGTGTAGACATCAGCTTACTAAAGACTTTCTGTTGGCTTCACTTTGTGTCTGAGTGGTCTTCTCTGGTGAAATCACCCTAGTACACATATTAAATCAGTAGCATTTTCCACATTATTTTAACTATTTGGTTTGCATTTTGTTTCATTTTGATACTATCATTTTATAATATGGTGACTCAATTTTTCCCATAATAAACAGGATACATCACGTTGGCCCAGCTTCTTATCTTTGTTGTTAGCCACCATGGCACATATTACAACACGGCACAAAGTGTATTCCCTCAGGAGGTTAACACATGGCATTTCTCTTTAAAGGATACATAGCTACACTGCATTATGTACAAGGTTATGGGCTTCAAAGTTGTGAAGAAATTCATGGCTGTAAATACATTTTTTTACTCCATATGTATTTCTCATTGCAGTAAATAAAATCTGTTCTGTATTAATATCCAATGAGCAGTGTCAAATATCTGAAGCATAAATCTCATGTTTCCTCAGATATCTCAGACAAAGTAATGAACAATCTATAAACATATCTGTGGATATGTAGAGAAACTCAGTAGTAGAGGTGCTATGAATCTCTTCATAAAACAAAATGATTTTTAATAATAAAATGTTGCTCTCAAAGAAAGGCTTATTTAAAAATTTAAAATGTAGTTTTACTTATTTGACAATTATATTAAAATAATAGAATTGAATTTATACATGTCCATCTCATCTGATTTGGATGTGAGGAATTTGTAAGTTCAAATCCAGGAACCTGAACAGTCACAGCTGTGGTCAATGCTTAAAAATCCAGCCCATGCCTAGGAAAACACAGCACGTTTTCTGCCCATATTCATGAATAATTTTTATCTTCATTTTCTCCTGTCAGGGGTGACAGAAAAAATTTCAGAATTAAAATAGGTAAACAATAATTTAGTCAAACCCCATAGATATTCATAATTGTTATAGACACCACATATGAAAAAAACTACTTAAAAGAAACCCACAAAATTTCAGCAGTCAAAAAAATAAAATTACATGACAAATTATAGTAATATTCTAAACATATTTAATGGGTACATTAATGTAATATCATGTGTTTTCAGGTTATATTGTTTCCAGGGCACCATGTCAACATTAGGTGATTTTAAACACTAATAGACTTGAGATGCTTTTTAAAGTATTGGAAGTATTTATTTGTGCTTAGTATTCTGGTGGATATGTTAAAAAAATGAAGTGTAAATATTATGAAAACCATGTGTAGGAGTAAAAGTTTGAGAAAAAAAGAATGCCTCCCTCCAAAAGCGCTGGAATGGAAATATTATGTTGTGATAGTTTCAGTCTCTTGTACTCAAACCCTCTGCTGTCTTTTTCCTGTTTGTTAAAATAATTTTTAAAAAGATCACATGAGACTGGACAGTGGCCAGTCAAACTGTTCTATTTAAGGAAATTTTAAGGGAAGCTGCCAACAAAAATCCATTTATTTTTATTTTTTATTATGGTCAGTAGTTAAATAAAATATGTATTTCTTCTTAAGTCAGATTTTATTGCCTAGAGATGACAGAATTTCTGTCTAAACAGATGCTGTGACTGTAGATTCCAGCCAAAGGAACAGATCATTTGTCCTGCATGCCACCCTGCATTGGGGAGGACTTATGGGAGGAAGAGGCTAACGGGAGAGCATATAAGGACATGTTACCATTGAAAACACAGCTGAATGCTCTTCTCAGCCTCACATTCCATAGAGGAAAACCACACTGGCAATCACAAAAGTGACCTGAAGGGGATGAAGTACGTTTTTCCGAGGGATAACCTAAACTTCACATTAGAGTTCCCAGAGGACACTGAAAGGTATCAGAATCTACAACTCTCCTATATATTCTGATTGGTTTGCCCACCTTGGGGTCGGGGCATAACAAAGACTGTATTTAGACTAGCAGACATATATAACTCCCAACCCGATTTGGGGTTGGGTTACATTTATATGTAATGCAACCCATCCCCCAAATTGTAAACTTACTTGAAATATTAAGGGCTTTTTCTTTCTTACTTTCAAAAACCTGATAATGTAGTTCTCAAGTGTAGACTTTGTGAATGACAGCATCGTGTGGCAATGTCAAAAGTTGGACATGACTAACTAGAGTATGTTTCATTCCATGCCAAATTTGAGAGGAAAACACAAAGCATTTTTGTGATTATTTTCCCAAAATAATCATACACATAAACATGAGAGAGAGAGAGAGAGAGAGAGAGAGAGAGAGAGAGAGACTCAACCATAATCAACATTATTCATGAAAGGCACATATTTTGTAGAATTGATAAACTTACTGATATACCTATAGCACCTAATATCCATAGAATACATTCAGGGTAATGTTCACGCTTGCTCTTCAGAGTCTATGTTTAGACAAATGCACCACTTATGTTTATGTTTAGACAAAAGCCACCACTAGCATTGCCTCTGAAGTTAGTTTCACTGCCTACCATTCTCTACCCTCTACACTCCTACCTCCCTAAAGTCTGGAAACAACTGATGTCACTGATCTCTTTACAATTTTTATAGTTTTGGCTTTTTCACAAAAATCATATTTGACATCATATGCTATATATTGTTTTCATATATGCTAGTATGTATTTAGGTTTTCTTCATGTCCTTTGATGTATTGATAGCTCAAAACTTTTCACTACCAAATAATAGTCCACTGCTTTATATACTAAAGCTGATTCATTCATCTACAGAATTATAATTTGGCTGTTTCCAAATTTTACGAATTGAAAATAAAGCTGCCGTGAACATCTGTACATATGGTCATGTGGAGAGTTTGCAACTTTTATTTATTTATTTTTATTTTTTTAAGAGTTTGCAAATTTTAAAGAAAATATTAAGTCATATAACTGATAGGTTATATAATATACTAAAGCCATGGTCATCTTGTGAAAGCATTGCAAGAAATACTTTGAAACTGACTCTACCATTGCATGGCAATGACAGAGAATCACTCCCTTGGTAGAGTCACCATTCTGTATTCTGATGGTTCTAATAGGTGTGCGAATGTGTATGTGTGTGTGTGTGTGTGTGTGTGTTGTTGTTGTTCAATGTCTTTTTGAGTCATGATTGATCACATTCCACATGCTGTTCTTCCCTTCTTGGCTCAGCTCCAAGACTTGTCTCCTGCCTGCAGGCTGACAGTCTCTAGGCTTCACTCTCACAAGAAGGGGGGGGAACTTCAGGAGATCATCCATGGAAAATGAGCAGACTCACATGCAGAGAGCCAGGAAATAGTAATTTCGTTTATTTTCTGTCAGTGAGGTCTATATATTGAAGGCTACTCTGCTCTGGGCAAGGAAGTGGGGGACAGGTGGAAGGGAAGGGTGAACCACATTGGCTCTAATCGGGAGGGCTGCAGAGCTCCAGTTTGTGCAACAGGTAACTAGAGGTGTGACATTTTGCTCAATGCCTCAAGGGAAGGGACCATCCAGTCCTAGAACTTTACAGAGTTAGGGAGAAGCAAGAATCATTGTAATATCCCAAATCTTCTTGCTACAGATAACTCACAGAGGCAACTGGATGCCCACAGAGATACCAGATAACCAGAGTTCTTCTGGGACAGGTCTTACAAGTTCTTGATTCAAACCACACACAAAGTTTCATTCCCACATGTCTGTGTCTCTCTGTGTGTGTGTCTGTGTCTGTGTGTTGATATATTATTGTTTTAGTTTATACTTTATTGAACACATGTGATGTGAAGCATCATTTCATAATCTTATTTCCCATCTTTATTTTTATGAGCTGTCATTTTTTTAAATGTTTGTTTTTATATATATGAGTGCCTACATACATTTGTACCTATGAATGTAGTGTGTATGGAGGCCAGGAGAGAGTGTCAGATCTCCTACAACTGGAGTTATAGATGGTTTTAGCTGCCATGTGCATGCTGGGAACCAAACCCAGGTCCTTTGCAAGAGTAACCAGTGCTCTTAAATGCTGATCCATCTCTCTAGCCCCTAACCATTTTAGTACACATTGTTATCAGGTAACTTGTTTTCTTATTGCTGCTGTTAGTTTATGTTCCTTGTAGATTTTTGAGAATAGTCAATGATTAGATATGCCTTTTGGGATGTATTTTTCCAGTGAGGGCTTATCTTTCAATTCTCCTGAAGAAATCTTTTGCAGAGCAGATTTTAATTTTAATAAAAAATATCTTAGTAATCCTTTCATAAGTTATTATTTTGGTGTTAGGCATAGATTTCTTTTTGGTCTTTTTTGACAGGGTCTCCCTGTAGCCCCAGCTGTCCTGGAACTCACTATAGAGACCAGGTTGGCCTTGAACTCACAGAGATCTACCTGCCTCTGCCTCCTGAATGCTGGGACTACAGGTGTATGCCACCAGGCCCCACAGGCATAGATTTGTTAACATGCCATAATACGTAATCTATAGTCAAAATCAGAAAAAATGCTTTAGAGTTTCTTGTGCTTTATGAAGGAAGGTTGTATATCTGGCACTCTGCCTTACTCTTTCCATCTCTACTTAGTAAGTGATATCCTAATGTCTTTTATTATCCCATTTCAAATGTCCTATGTCCAATATCTATCATATACATCCTTCACCTTAGCCATGGGTAATGTCGACCATAACTGAAAACACACTAAAGTACTAGAGCAGTAACTATAGCCTGGTAAAACATGAATATTACATTGGACTTCATTAATACTTTGATGCCTCTATCTTACTCTATCTTTCCAGTAGGTTAGTGCCTATTTGACTTCCAAAACTCACTTAAATTCATTGCCATGTTTATTATTTTATGATATCATTCTAAAATATGTTTCATCTCCTTTCATGAAAAGACTGGTTTATTTCCTGGTTACAAAGGAACCTTCAATTTCAGTCTGGTGTGTGGTCTGTGGTGTGCTTCAAAATCCAGATCTAGAATAAATATCCCTGTTGTCTTGGAGAAATCACTTTTAGTAATTTCTTTTTTAATATCTTATTTAATATTCAAATATATATAATATGTTTGGACCAATTCACACCCTACATTTCCTCTTCTTGAAATCCTCCTGGTTCCCCCTTTTTCCTCCTCTCACCTTATGTTCTCTCTCTCTCTCTCTCTCTCTCTCTCTCTCTCTCTCTCCATCTCTCTGCTGAAACTCCATTTGTTGTTTTCATTAAGGAAGTGTTTGAAGGCTCCTCTTTGGCAAGCCCAAACAACCATCAATCCTGCCCTTGTGCTCCATACTGGGGTCTTTCCTTCCCTTCTTTTTTTAAATTTTTTCTTTTTTTTAATTTAATTTTTATTGTGCTTTTGCTTTCGTTAACATCATTTTCCAATTCAGATCAGCATATTTCCCTGTCCATTCACCCCACCCCCACCCAATCCCAGATTCATGTATTCTGCCATAAACTGTCTTGCATCTTTCCTCTGTCTTTTTTTTTTCATTTTTTAGTTTTTTATAAGTGATAATACATGAGTACACGCATCCTTCGTGCAAAACCAATCTGCAGGGCTGTTGTGCCCAAAAACCCCCACCGCCCCACCATCCCCAGTGGGGGTGACAGGTTGTTTGTTTCAATCAAGTTGATCAAAATGAGTGTTCAGATTACATCGCTGTAGTTTCACCATTCACCCCAATCCAAGGCTTTACATTCTACCACGCCCCCTTTCCTCATATGTTCCCTAGGCTTAGAAAAGGGGCACAGTGTGGATGAGAAGTTAAAAAAACAGTCCACTCTTCATGAGCGTTGAGTCTTGGACATGGTCATTCTGGTGTTTCCTTTCATGGAGCTACCAGTTTCTACAGGATAACTTTTCAGATTCTACTAATGAAGACACAAGCAATTAGATAATAGCACTAATAGTTATAGTAGTTTACTTTGGCATAGACACACATATGTTTGGATGATATTGTTAATCCAGTGAATTACATTTTTCCCCCCCTGTTAAATTGACAGGGTCTTACTGTGGCTATAACATCTCCTAACCTGAAGATGTTAAGCTGTTGGCTCACCATGAGGTTATTCCTCAATAGAGAGAGCCTAGATAGCCAAGTAGATTTCATTATATTTTATTGTTTTTTTTAATGAATAACAAAAAACACAAACAAGCAGAAAGACATCAGAAAAGGACTGAAATGGTGATTGGGAAAGAGGGGGATGGTTGTGGAGAGGGACATGGGTGTATATTGCATTAACGGCATGTTTACATTGAGTGAGTTCAGCAATGACCCAGTTTCGCCTAGACACTGTTCTTACACGGATAAAGGTGTTTTAGGATTTAAGTAAAAGATAATATGTGGATATATTACTTTTCTTTGATATGACCTTAAGTACACAGGCATAATAAACATAAGGAGTGGCCATATAAACACATATTAGTTAACATGTGAATCCAGTTTTTTTACCATGGTCCCAGGCCAGTGAAGAGATTGGCTTACAAGAAACATGTTGATCAAAAACAATATTAATTAAAAAATCTATCGGTTTGCGTGATTTCACATTTCATCCCCCCTCCTTGGGCCTTTACAGTCTGATGAGCCAACCTATTCTAGAGAGTCCTGGGGCTTTGCAGGGGAGGGTGAGGAGAGAGATGAGAGATGAAAAATCCATGTTTCCTTTTTCTATTTTTTTCGTCTTAGATGACACTTCAAACTCTTGGAACTGGCCAAGTTCTGTTTGCAATGGATGGTAAGTAATTTTTAAACTTGAATTCTATTATTCAGGAGTTTTGTAAGTGATACAGGGTACTCTAGGCTGTGTCTTTGAGTTTGAGTTGTGGTCTTGAGGAGCTTGGTTCGCTGGGCTATTATTCTGGAAAAACTTGAAGGTCACAAAGTCCACCCCTGGCAAGGCTTTCACGGTTCTTGTCTAGTAATTGAAAGAATGGAATTCACTGACCACAGAGGGTGAGTATTGGAGAGATGTTTTTCGTGTAGACATTTATAGGAGGAGCCAAGAGAGAGAGAAGGAGAGAGTAAGCGAGAAGAGAGAGATGAGAGAGAGGAGGAGAGAGAGAGAGAGGAGAGAGATTGCTGAGCTCCTATGTCATAGGAGCAGCCTGTGCTGCTTAGTTTTGTCAATTGACACAAACTATAGTCACCTGAGAAAAATAAGACACTTAATTAAGGTATTGTCTCCATCAGACTGGGATGTGGGCTTGTTTGTGAGACTTTTAATTGTCAACTGATAAGGAGGGCACAGCTCAACGTGGTGGTGCCACCCCTGGGCAGATAGATGGGCTTGGGCTATGTAAAAAAAGGAGCTAAGCAGCCAAAAAAGAAAATCAGTATGCAGTATTCATTCATGGTCTCTGAATCAGTTCCTGCCTCCAGGTTCCGGCTCCTCTATAACCTGTAGCCCAATAAACCCTTTCCTCCCTGGTTGGTTTGTTAATGTTTATCACCACACCAGAAAACAGATCAAAATAGGGTTCCAGGATACAATGTATGATTGAACTTTAGCCTGGGGGATTTGAAAGGATTTATGGTGGCCAGGTGCCTCCTCTCTGTTTTAGTCTTGTCCTTGTGTACAGCTTCCAGGTAAGGGGAGTGATAAGAAACCAGGATACAGAACTCTGTTCTGGTATTCCCAGCCTCTAGAAATGAGATGCTCAGTCAGAACTGCTGCTTTGGAATATCTGCCCTACCTGACTAGGTTCTACTTCTTGTTCTGATTGCTGTGGCCATATAATTTGTTAGAACTCAGGTTGTATCAAAAAGAAGGCCAGAGGAGGCTGCTAGGGCAGCAAATGTGTATAGCACAGCTGCTTAATCTGTGGCAAGGCATCTCAAGATGGCCCATAGCTACACCATACTATGAGCCCAGATGAGCCCAAGGAGTTAAAAAAACTTAAACTCAGAGAATAAACAATCTTTAATTAACCTGAACTGAGTCAGGAGTTTGAGAACGGTTAGTTGCTTACCTGTTTACTTAGAAGCTTAACTCATGTTGCATGGTTTCTGTACTTTATGCTTGTCTTGCTATTGGGAATAGGAATTGTTAGAGGGGCTTACGACCTTAAGCATAGGAACTTAAACCTTTCACCCCGGATATGTTTTTCTATATAAAATATCTCCCAACTGTAGCCTCCTTGCTGTATCACTCCACTGAATGTCCGGTGTGTAGACATTCAGCTTACTAAAAGACTTTCTGTTGGCTTCACTTTGTGTCTGAGTGGTCTTCTCTGGTGAAATCACCCTAGTACACATATTAAATCAGTAGCATTTTCCACATTATTTTAACTATTTGGTTTGCATTTTGTTTCATTTTGATACTATCATTTTATAATATGGTGACTCAATTTTTCCCATAATAAACAGGATACATCACGTTGGCCCAGCTTCTTATCTTTGTTGTTAGCCACCATGGCACATATTACAACACGGCACAAAGTGTATTCCCTCAGGAGGTTAACACATGGCATTTCTCTTTAAAGGATACATAGCTACACTGCATTATGTACAAGGTTATGGGCTTCAAGTTGTGAAGAGAATCATGGCTGTAATACATTTTTACTCCTATGTATTTCTCTGCAGTAAATAAATCTGTTCTGTATTATATCCAATGAGCAGTGTCACATATCTGAACCTACATTGTATGTTTCCTCAGATATCTCAGACAAAGTAATGAACAATCTATAAACATATCTGTGGATATGTAGAGAAACTCAGTAGTAGAGGTGCTATGAATCTCTTCATAAACAAAATGATTTTTAATTTTTAATAATTAAATGTTGCTCTCAAAGAAAGGTCTTATTTAAAAATTTAAAATGTAGTTTTACTTATTTGACAATTATATTAAAATAATAGATTGAATTTATACATGGTCATCTCATCTGAATTTGGTGTGAGGAATTTGTAAGTTCCAAATTCCAGGAACCTGAACAGTCACAGCTGTGGTCAATGCTTTAAAAAATCCAGCCATGCCTAGGAAAACACAGCACGTTTTCTGCCCATATTCATGAATAATTTTTATCTTCATTTTCTCCTGTCAGGGGTGACAGAAAAAATTTCAGAATTAAAATAGGTAAACAATAATTTAGTCAAACCCCATAGATATTCATAATTGTTATAGACACCACATATGAAAAAAACTACTATAAAAGAAACCCACAAAATTTCAGCAGTCAAAAAAATAAAATTACATGACAAATTATAGTAATATTCTAAACATATTTAATGGGTACATTAATGTAATATCATGTGTTTTCAGGTTATATTGTTTCCAGGGCACCATGTCAACATTAGGTGATTTTAAACACTAATAGACTTGAGATGCTTTTTAAAGTATTGGAAGTATTTATTTGTGCTTAGTATTCTGGTGGATATGTTAAAAAAATGAAGTGTAAATATTATGAAAACCATGTGTAGGAGTAAAAGTTTGAGAAAAAAAGAATGCCTCCCTCCAAAAGCGCTTGGAATGGAAAATATTATGTTGTGATAGTTTAAGTCTCTTGTACTCAAACCTCTGCTGTCTTTTTCCTGTTTGTTAAATATTTTTAAAAAGATTCACATGAGACTGGACAGTGGCCAGTCAAACTGTTCTATTTAAGGAAATTTTAAGGGAAGCTGCCAACAAAAAATCCATTTATTTTTATTTTTATTATGGTCAGTGTTAATAAAAATATGTATTTCTTCTTAAGTCAGATTTTATGCCTAGAGATGACAGAATTCTGTCTAAACAGATGCTGTGACTGTAGATTCCAGCCAAAGGAACAGATCATTTGTCCTGCATGCCACCCTGCATTGGGGAGACTTATGGGAGGAAGAGGCTAACGGGAGACATATAAGGACATGTTACCATTGAAAACACAGCTGAATGCTCTTCTCAGCCTCACATTCCATAGAGGAAAACCACACTGGCAATCACAAAAGTGACCTGAAGGGGATGAAGTACGTTTTTCCGAGGGATAACCTAAACTTCACATTAGAGTTCCCAGAGGACACTGAAAGGTATCAGAATCTACAACTCTCCTATATATTCTGATTGGTTTGCCCACCTTGGGGTCGGGGCATAACAAAGACTGTATTTAGACTAGCAGACATATATAACTCCCAACCCGATTTGGGGTTGGGTTACATTTATATGTAATGCAACCCATCCCCCAAATTGTAAACTTTCTTGAAATATTAAGGGCTTTTTCTTTCTTACTTTCAAAAACCTGATAATGTAGTTCTCAAGTGTAGACTTTGTGAATGACAGCATCGTGTGGCAATGTCAAAAGTTGGACATGACTAACTAGAGTATGTTTCATTCCATGCCAAATTTGAGAGGAAAACACAAAGCATTTTTGTGATTATTTTCCCCAAAATCATACACATAACCTTCATGCGCGAGGAGAGCGAGAGAGAGAGAGAGAGGAGGAGGGGAGAGGAGGAGGACTCAACCCATAATCAACATTATTCATGAAAGGCACATATTTTGTAGAATTGATAAACTTACTGATATACCTATAGCACCTAATATCCATAGAATACATTCAGGGTAATGTTCACGCTTGCTCTTCAGAGTCTATGTTTAGACAAATGCACCACTTATGTTTATGTTTAGACAAAAGCCACCACTAGCATTGCCTCTGAAGTTAGTTTCACTGCCTACCATTCTCTACCCTCTACACTCCTACCTCCCTAAAGTCTGGAAACAACCGATGTCACTGATCTCTTTACAATTTTTATAGTTTTGGCTTTTTCACAAAAATCATATTTGATGTGCCCTCATATGCTACTATATGCGATATGGCGAGTGATGAGGGTCTTCAGTGCCTGATGATTGGGATAGCTGCAAAACTTTCACTACCAAATAAATAGTCCACTGCTTTATACTAAACTGATTCATTCAACTACAGAATTATAATTTGGCTGTTTCCAAATTTTACGAATTGAAAATAAAGCTGCCGTGAACATCTGTACATATGGTCATGTGGAGACGTGGGCAACTTTTATTTATTTATTTTATATTTTTTAAGAGTTTGCAAATTTTAAAGAAAAATATTAATCATATAACTGATAGGTTATATAATATACTAAAGCCATGGTCATCTTGTGAAAGCATTGCAAGAAATACTTTGAAACTGACTCTACCATTGCATGGCAATGACAGAGAATCACTCCCTTGGTAGAGTCACCATTCTGTATTCTGATGGTTCTAATAGGTGTGCGAATGTGTATGTGTGTGTGTTGTGTGTGTGTGTGTTGTTGTTGTTCAATGTCTTTTTGAGTCATGATTGATCACATTCCACATGCTGTCTTCCCCTTGGCTCAGCTCCAAGACTTGTCTCGCTGCCTGCAGGCTGCTGAGTCTCTAGGCTTCCACTCTCCACAAGAAGGGGGGGGAACACAGGAGATCATCCATGGGAAATGAGCAGACTTATACGCAGAGAGCCGGAAAGAATAGTAACTCGTTTATTTTCTGTCAGTGAGGTCTATATATTGAAGGCTATACTCTGCTCTGGGCAAGGAAGTGGGGCGGGCAGGTGGAAGGGAAGGGTGAACCACTTTGGCTCTAATCGGGAGGGCTGCAGGAGCCCAGTTTGTGCAAAGGTAACTAGAGGTGTGACATTTTGCTCAATGCCTCAAGAAGGGGAACCATCCAGTCTAGGAAATTTACAGAGTTAGGGAGAAGCAACTCATGTAATATCCAAATTTCTTTTGCTACAGATAAAACTCACAGAGGCAACTGGATGCCCACAGAGATACCAGATAACCAGAGTTCTTCTGGGACAGGTCTTCCAAGTTCTTGATTCCAACCACACACAAAGTTTCATCCACATGCTCGTGTCTCTCGTGTTTGTGTCTGTGTCTGTGTTGTGATATATTATTGTTTTAGTTTTATTTATTGAACACATGTGATGTGAAGCATCATTTCATAATCTTATTTCCCATCTTTATTTTTATGAGCTGTCATTCATTTTTTTAAATGTTTGTTTTTATATATATGAGTGCTCCTACATACATTTGTACCTATGAATGTAGTGTGTATGGAGGCCAGGAGACATCAGGAGCCCTGGAACTGGAGAACAAATGGTTGATTAGCGCCATGTGATGCTGGGAACAAACCCAGGTCCTTTGCAAGAGTAAACCAGTGCTCTTAAATGCTGATCATCTTGTCAGCCCCAACCATTTTAGTACACATTGTTATCAGGTAACTTGTTTTCTTATTGCTGCTGTTAGTTTATGTTCCTTGTAGATTTTTGAGAATAGTCAATGATTAGATATGCCTTTTGGGATGTATTTTTCCAGTGAGGGCTTATCTTTCAATTCTCCTGAAGAAATCTTTTCCAAGAAGATTTTAATTTTTAATAAAAAAATATCTTAGTAATCCTTTCATAAGTTATTATTTTGGTGTTAGCATAGATTTCTTTTTGGTCTTTTTTGACGGGTTCCCCTGTAGCCCCAGGCTGTCCTGGAACTCCATTAGAGACCAGGTGGCCTTTTGAACTCACAGAGATCTTACCTGCCTCTGCCTCCTGAATCTCTGGAACTAGGTGTATGCCACCAGGGCCCCACAAGGCATAGATTTTGTTAACATGCCATCATAGTATCTATAGTTCAAAATCAGAAAAAAATGCTTTAAGTTTCTTGGCTTTTATGAGAAGGTTGTGATTCGGCACTCTCTGCCTTACTCTTTCCATCTCTACTTAGTAAGTGATATCCTAATGTCTTTTATTATCCCATTTCAAATGTCCTATGTCCAATATCTATCATATACATCCTTCACCTTAGCCATGGGTAATGTCGACCATAACTGAAAACACACTAAAGTACTAGAGCAGTAACTATAGCCTGGTAAAACATGAATATTACATTGGACTTCATTAATACTTTGATGCCTCTATCTTACTCTATCTTTCCAGTAGGTTAGTGCCTATTTGACTTCCAAAACTCACTTAAATTCATTGCCATGTTTATTATTTTATGATATCATTCTTAAATATGTTTCATCTCCTTTCATGAAAAGACTGGTTTATTTCCTGGTTACAAAGGAACCTTCAATTTCAGTCTGGTGTGTGGTCTGTGGTGTGCTTCAAAATCCAGATCTAGAATAAATATCCCTGTTGTCTTGGAGAATCACTTTTAGTAATTTCTTTTTTAATATTCTTATTTAATATTCAAATATATATAATATGTTGGGACAATGCTACACCCTACATTTTACCTCGTCTTTGAACTANCTCCTGGTTCCCCCTTTTTCCTCCTCTCACCTTATGTCCTCTCTCTCTCTCTCTCTCTCTCTCTCTCTCTCTCTCTCTCTCTCTCTCCACTAACTCCATTTAGTGCTGTCAGTATGTGCGTAGGATGTGGGACAGTCTACTGCATCCCTGAGTAAAACCAACTCTTCCTCCTCCAGCAGCCATCAATTGCCAATAGCTCCTCAAATGGTCATGGGACTTCATGAGTCCATCCCCCATCCATGCGGAGATTTTGGATATCTTGATCTTGTGCAAGTCTTCTGCATGTAGTTATAAGGTTATAAAAAGGGATGTGCACCCTCATCCCCCAGATAAAAAGGCACATGAGGCTTAAGTCATGCCAGGAACATGATTTACTTCCATGTGGAATTACTAGCAAGGACCGCCTGCAAGAGCCACCTGCAGACACATGGTGGAACAGAGCAGCATGACAGAGAGAGAAGATGGTGCCTGGCGCCCACCCATTTATAGCCATGGGGCAGGGCCTCAGGTACAGAGGAGGTGGTCAGAAGATTGACAGCCTCTAAAGGAAGTGGGTGTCTGTGTGCTCCTTGGGATTCTGAAAAGCCCAGACCTAACATTCCAGCCTTTTGCTTATGATAAAGAAATGGGATGCTCTTCTCTCTTCTGTATCTGCTTCAGAGCTGTTGGGGGGGGGGATCTTGGGGGACAGCTATCAGGCTGGAGGGTTAGAATCCAGTTTCCCATTTTGGCTGCTCTGGGTGCTCTGCCCAGTGGGTTTGGTCCAGATCAATAGTGGCCAGTACTTAGTGGACAATTTCTCTGCAACTGAAAAGACAAACTAGTTGATTCTTATATGAGTATATCAGTGCAAGGACTTCACAGTACCAACAGGGGGCTACTGGATGCATTAGCAATTGTAGGTTCCCTGTCTAGGGTCTGCAGAGGGAGAGAGGACCTAACCCTAGTTTGAGGAATTGGAAAAAAGTTTTAGTACACAGAGCTCTAGAATGAGGGCCAGCTTTAGTACACAAGGCTCCAGAATGAGAGCCATAACCATGAAAATATAAAAGGTGGTATTTTCTGGCATGGTGCATTAAATCTGTCATCTATCTCTGACATATTTTCTAACATGACACAGTAGATCTCTCACCTATCTCTCTGGTGATAAGTTATTTCATTTTTTCTTTGTTAGATTACAGTTTCCTTTTGGAGTGTTTAAAACCACACAGCTCAGATAAATTAAATTAGTTTTGGTATTAAGGTCAATTGAGATTATGGTCCTTAGGGGGTCACTCAGGCCTTGCACCTGGCTCTCTTCACCAGTTCCATCTATGTGAGGACAAAGTCAGGCCTTGCTTGATCAGAGCTTCCCTTTGAAGTGTGAGGAGATTCTCCTCTATATGGACTTTACTCCCTCGCCTGGACACTGGCCAGATGAAGACCTCTTAAGTGAATCTCCAAGACTTCACTGGCCCAGGATGACTAGTGACTCACTGCCACAGGACATGTACAAATGTACCGATGCAGGACCCTAGGACCCAAGTCAACTTTAGAGGGTAGGGGCCAAAATATTGTCCTTTCAAATCCCTCTTGCCAAATCAGCTTCAAGCGTGGTTGTTAAACCTCCAAGAGGGTTATTTGAATGACATTGGTACTTTAATTACCATATAACTCCTAAGTAAAGCTTGAACATTGACTTAAGCACTCTTAATAAACTCTTAATTGCTGTGGCAAAAATATTCTGACTAATAATAAAAGTTCATGGTAGGAGCCTGGTGGTGGTGGCTGCAGCACAGGCCAGGAAAAGATGCTATTTACTGGCTTGTGTTGCCAGCTCATATTCAGCCTACTGTATACAATATAGAAATTTCTGGGCAAGAATGGCACACAAAAGGCACAGGCCAGTCTAATGAAAGCAGTTTCTCAGCTCAGGTGTATCAAGTTGACATTTGCAATAAGGCAGGTCTACACTCAAAATACAATGGATTTAAGCCATGAAAGGCAAAAAGTTCTAGCATAGCCCATGAAATAAACCCAAGATAACAAAGAGGTTAAAACCAGTACCTCCTCAAATGAAGGCCATGCCACTTTGAGAAGGAAAAGGAAGGGGTGGGGTCATTGTCACAGACCAACAGTGGACAGGAAATGATTAGGGCTCACCCAAATTGGTTACATTGGGACTGTCCATGTGGTCACCAGAAGTAAAACCTAATTTCTCTTAAAAATATTAAAAGTAAGATGTGCAAAGTATAAGATATATAAAACAGTTTCAGTAGGTATGTGTAACTCAATATCTATATATGTCTGTTTCACTTGAGGCTGTAACAAGGTCTATAGTATCTGCTATGTAGAACACAATTTCTTGTATATGCCATAATTACATTATAGAATTCTTAAAGGTGAATAGTACTTCATGTATATACTCATAAATAAGGTTCTAATAAATAAATTTGGTGATCACAGTCTATAAAGGTTGTACTGAGCAGAGGCACATGCATTGCAATCATACAGACACATCTTAATATGCTGTTTAACAATATCATACACATACACACATTTATCTGCACATTCCTTTAAGGGATTTTTATCCTAGTGGTTGTACTGAACAGTCACATGCACTGGAAAAGAAACACCTTTAGAAATATTACTTAAAACATAGAGGTCTAATTAGTTGCACTGCCAAGACTGAGATGCTGTCTTGCACCTTTGGTTCTAAAACTATGGACTTATTGAAATACTTTAACAAGTGATGGGAAAAATATATATATGTGTGTGTGTATGTTTAATATATATATATTAAAGAACTAACAATACCAAAGGTATTTAGGCTGTTTCATTAAAGGGAAGAGATTGCAGGGGAAGCAATGTGCCACTGTCCAAGTGCCAGAGTATGAATGAATCCAATAATTTTTAAAATGGTCTCTGGTCAGAAGGATGGTGGCACAGCATTGGAGGAAAAAACAAAAACAAAAACAAACAAACAAACAAAAAACCCACAAAAAAAATAAATACAAGAAAAACACATCTGTTAGTGAACCCATAAGGGTCAAAAATTAGGTCTTCAGACGTCTGGAAACAAGAAAAAAACTGGAAAAGAAAATTTTTTAGTTATAATACTTGTGGAAAAAATAATTTGGACAGATAAGAAATAAAACCTTCAGATAAGCAGTATAGAAACCTAGGAACCTGGGTTCAAATCAGGCTTTTGAAAAAATTTAAGAGGCATGCCAAAAGTAAACTTAATTTAGTTTTTGTGCACAATATAGAATAAAAGAAGTTTGAAGTGGACACTTTGTTTTGACAAAAAACACAGGAGAACATGTACACTTGACAAAAACACATCGAAGAACAGTTATAAAACACAGACAGGTTGGACAGTCACATGATTTAATTGTATCCATTAACTCTGGACAATGCAAATCCCTTTTTTATCTAAAGTTGTCCATCGTTGTCCATGGCTGTGGAACCATTAATTGCAATTGTCACATTTATACAGAATCACTTAGAGTTTAAGACATCTACTTAGGTGGAAACAGCCTGTATGCCCATACTGTGATTTGCAGCACACGTTGTTCATGCCTGTGAAGGATGGTTGATGGGGCAGGCAGGAAGATCTGGAGGCTTGCATATATTACCTGCTAATTTAATGAGAATAAATTTAGTTAGTGGAAAAATCAAAAGGTCCCAGCCAAGTGAAAGGTTACTGCCTAAGGCAAAAGCTGCATGCAGGTAGGACAGGGTATGGTTGGCACACCTTCTTAATATAGGAAAAAGTCTTGTAAATAAAATATAAAAAAAAAACAACAAAAACCAAAACAAAACAGTGTTTGTTAAAAAGCCAAATGATGTAAACATCTCAAACAAAAGCTTATAAAAATTAACTATCCCTACAAAAGTGAAAAATGAAAATTAATTGTATTTTGAAATGGATGAAAAACCAATAAAATCAAAACTTGGTTACTCTAAAGACCAAAAACCAAAATTGTGAAAGGATCATGCCATTAAATAAATTGTAAAAGAATTAGAACATGGCATTAGTTGTTATAAGTTCTGATGTAAATTCAGGCTTCCTGCCACGTGGTCTAGACAGAGTGGTTGTGGCTCAGCAGAAATGGGGCAGCCTCAAGATGGAGGCTGAGGAATGGGTGTGGCTGCCGCTCCCATTTCTGGTTGAAAAAAACCTCGAGTAGTGGTGGCAGGGCATGGCAGTTCATGGCAGTGCATGGTGGGGCTGGGGAGGGGGAAAACTGAAAGGTGGGACAGCTACGTGGGGAGAGGAGAAGAGAGAGCTGTAGGAAGAAAGCGAAGTTTTTTTTAGCCTCAAAAGAAAGGGGAACGGAGTGAAGGAACTGCATCCTCTAATGGGAGGCTAAAAAATGAAGGAAGAGAATCAGAGAAGGAGGTAAAGTTTTTTGGCCTCAAAACACAATCTGAGGGCTAGGGCATATCCACCCTAGTGTCGGGGGTGCTAGTCACAGTACCCGGGCCTACTCGACCAACATGGGAGACTCTGAATCAGGGTTCACAGGCCTGTGTAAATCAGCTTCCCAAAATTCACAGGGGGCACCAGAAAACGGGTCCAGATTTTGTCCCCAGCATACCAGTGGACAGCAATCTGGATGGAAAAATCTGGGGATCCCTAATACACCGGCTCTCAGTGGTCCAAAATGGGGAAGCAGAACAGGAGGCTAAAAACTGAAGGAAGAATCAGAGGGAAGACAGAGGCAGAGAGGAGGAGAGAGAGCGAGAGGGAGAGGGAGAGGGAGAAGGAGAGGGAAAGGGAGAGAGAGAGAGAGAGAGAGAGAGAGAGAGAGAGAGAGAGAGAGAGAGAGAAGCAGTAGACTGTAGGTGAGCAGAGAGTTGTACCGCCTGTGCATGGGATCCCAGTTTGAGGCAGCCTGCTAGCCTGTGGATTCAAAATGGAGTTGACGGAAGTGCAAGCATGACAGGATCAGGAATCCAGTTTGAGGCAGTCTGCAAGCCTCAGTGGGTCCAAAACTGTGAAGGGCTAAGGCTGAGAGGGGAAACAGAGAGAGGGGGGAGGAAGTACAAGGGGCCAAATTGGGGAGAGAGAGATGGAGAGAGGGAGGGAGGGAAGGAGGGAAGCCAGAGAGCAGAGTGGTACATCTGTGAAATGTGGAAGCTGCTTGTCCGGAGACATATACTGCTGCTGGCAAGTCCATCCCAGGGGTTCCAAAAAAAAAGTTAGGAGGTCCTTTTCAGGGTGAGAGTTGGAGAGTGCTCTACCAGATCAAAAATGCCAGAGAGCACCCCACCTGATCAAAACATCTCAAACCCGGACCGAGTCCATGGCAGTCCACGGCACCATAATATTAGGTTATATAAAGGGACGTGCACCTCCAGCCCCCAGATAAAAAGGGGCGTGAGGCTTAAGTCATGCCAGGAAGATGATTTACTTCCATGTAGAATTACCAACAAAGGCTGCCTGCAAGAGCCACCTGCAGACACGTGGTGGAACAGAGCAGCATGGCAGAGAGAGAAGATTGCACCTGGGGCCTCCCCATTTGTAGCCATGGGGCGGGCCCTCAGGTAGAGGAAGCAGTCAGAAGATTGACAGCCTCTGGAGGAAGTGGGGTCTGTGTGCCCCTGGGAAGCTCAGACCTAACAGTGGTAACAACCTTTGTGAATTTGTGAATTTTCAAATATCTTGTCAGGTACTGCATATACTATTAGGCTACAGACTTCTTCTGCTTATGGCTATTAAAATCTTTCTCCCTTTCAAAGTGATACCTGATCCTTGAAGGTAAGAGGAGATGATTTGATACAGATGTCCCACTTAAAGCTGTGGAATGTTAACCAGTTGTGAGTCTGTGCATTCATTGCCATTTACTGCAAAAAGAAGATTCTCTGATGAGGGTTGGGAGATGAACTGTAAAGATAAAAATTTAGGAAACAGTTTATTATATCCATTTAGTGGAGTAGTCAGGGGGTGTTCTCGGCTAGGATCCATCAGCAACTCAGCCACAAATTTTTGGTTCAGTTATGAATGGTACCAGCCACGGGCTCCATCTTAAACAGCAAACTTTAATCAGAAAATGGTTGGTTACTCACACAATATTCCTGCCACTATTGTGCCAGTAGGTGTACCTTGACAGGCCAATCATTATTGTAGCTCAAAGGGTTCACAGCCTTGAAAGAATGTTGATGACTTTTATCCATGGTGCATGCATAGAACCTTCCAGCATTAGGAAAACTAGCTAGTAGGAATGAAGTTTCCATCTCAGCATCAGAATGATTACCCCATACCCTATGATTCAGGTATGAGGTGTCTTTACCAAGCTCTGGAAGATAACCAAAAGCAGTGACAATAATAAAGAACTAAAAATATTAAACACCAAAAACAATGCAATCAATATGGAATCTTACCATTATAGAAGCTTCTTAAAGTATACACATATTATGAAAAGATGAAAGAGTTACCTTATAAAAGGGGTACATTGTCCGTAATTGACAATATAGGCTAGAAAAGTAAAAGTCCAATGCCAGAATGAACCCCTCTTTGAAGCTATTGACAAAAGGTCACTTAAACCCTCAAACAATATTGACCATTGCCCCTGCTCTCAGTTATCCTCCTGAACTTGGCAGTAAGACCCTGTTGCTAAGGACACCCCATACATGAGCCATAGGAAAAACAAGGAGAAATCAAGCTGGTATTTATTTCAAATCTTCATCTCCCTGTCAGAAAGGTCATTGAGAAGATCTTGACAGTGGTATTTGAGGTCAGATCTACAGAAAATAAAAACAAGAGCTTTGTGGTTTTGAGGAATGTACTCCAGATTCTTGTCAATTTGTTTATAAACATCATCATTAGATTTCTCCTTTTTCACTCACCATGAAATTTAATAGGAAAATGTATGACTAGTTCTAATACATCTTAATACCTCTAGTGTTTATTGCCCCCTCACAGCATTTAATATACAGATTACAAGAAAAATACAATATACAGAATATATAAAGATAGACTATATTGTTACATAGCATGTGGAATGTACAAATAATGAAAAAAATTTTTAGTTTTGCGTTGTATGTTTGGAGCCTATGTGTTTCTTCTCCTTACACTTATATCCTATTAAATTCAGTATTATCCAATAGTTTAATATTTACCAATGTGTAAAACAGGGATAGTAGCTAATAAAAAAAAGGAGAATGATGAAGAGAAAACCCACAGAGTGGGAGGAAACCTTCACTTCAGAAACATCTGACAAAGCATTGTTTTCCAGAATATATAAACTACTCAAAAAACAAAGAAAGAAAACAAATGACCCACTCAAAAGATGGAGCAAAGAGCTGAACAGAGACTTTACAAGTGAGGAATTAGAGATGGCTGAGAAACATCTAAAAAAGTGTTCAACATCACTAATCATTAAGGAAATGCAAATCAAAACCACTTTAAGATATCATCTTACTCCAATAAGACTGGCTAGGATCAAGAAAACAAATGATACCAAGTGCTGGAGAGGTTGTGGGGAAAGGGGAACACTCATCCACTGCTGGTGGGAATGTAAACTGGTACAGCCACTGTGGAAAGCAGTGTGGAGAACCCTTGGAAGATTCAGAATGAGCTTGCCACCTGAACCAGCCATACCACTCCTGGGTATGTACCCACAAGACTCATCTTACCACAGAGATACATGCACAGCCATGTTTATTGCAGCTCTCTTCACAATGGCAAGGAGCTGGATCCAACCCAAGTGCCCCTCAATGAGGAGTGAATAGAGAAAATGTGGTACGTCTACACAATGGAATTCTATGCAGCGGTAAAGAAAGATGACATCATGAACTTTGCAGGTAAATGGATGGAGCTAGAAGATATGCTGAGTGAAGTAACACAGTCCCAGAAAAACAAATGATGAATGGGTATCCCATATCCGTGGATGCTGGCACCAATTACCTAATTTTATGGCAAACTGAGCAATGTTAATGTGATCTGAAAACAACTGTGCTCTTATATTGTGAATCCCTTAAAAAATAAACAAAGGAGAAAAAAGAAATACACAAAACTTCAATAAAAAAAGAATAGAGAAAAAAATAGAAAAAAATTCTAACAAAAAAAGAATGATGAAAGCACATCAAAACTAAATTTTCTCCTGTGCTGTGGGCTTTATTCAACATCAATAAAACAGTCAAGGGAGAGAATCCTGTGTTCCTACCTTGTAATGCTGACATGCTAGAAAGATGAAGTGGCAACATCTATCCTATTTGGGCAGGTGAAAATTCTATATAACCTTGCTCTTACTGAAATGTCTCTTTTTTGTTTCAAAGGAAATAAATTGTGTTGCTAGCCTTGGACCACAATTTATGTTTAAGACAAAAGAAACTGATTGTGTTATCTCTTTATATCCCAAACACTTGTAAATCTACTGCTCAAATGTTGACAGCATTTGATATTGAAATTACACAAAGCCTTCAAATGTTCGTCAATGAACAAAGATTTGTAGAGAACATAAACTTAAAAGAACACCCTAAAGGAAATATGTAATTTTGAGAACTTTACAGTTCCCCCTCCATTACCTCATCATTTAATTTTGTGTTTTGATGGAGAAAAAGATGGATCATAGAATTTTGCTTATAGTTATTCCTTTTTTATCTGAGTAGTATTAGTTCTTTCTGCCTTCAATTTTATTCAGTTTTATGATAATTACTTTGTGCCTACTCTGTACCTAATTCTGGCACTATGACTAAGAATAAGGTATACATACCTCATGCCCTTACACAGCTTAGAGTTGAAGGGAGAAAAATCCTCTAACAAATGACAAAAAAAATACCAAAACTTGCTTTGATTGGGTTAGTGAAATGCATTATGGGTGAATCAATGTGGAACATTAAATCATAGATTGGGAGGGAAATTGTCAAGAAAGACATGCTGTAAACAACACCCAATTTATAATCTAAGGTATAGACTAGTGTAGGTAAATACTAGCTAGAGATGCTACAGGAATAGCATGTTCAAAGGCTAAGAAATTTTTAAAAATAAAAGTAGCATAATACTCTGGCAAATGCAGATACTGGACAAAACAGTGTCTGAAAGTCTGATGAGAAGTGAAAGTCAAATGCAATATAGGATTAGAGATCATGCTAAAGATTATAGACTGTGTGGAGCTACTAAAGTTTCCTGGGTATGAAAGCCAACTGTGATAGAGTAGGATTGAAAGGTTATTCCTGGACAAACTGTCAGCTCATGAAAGGAAACAGCCAGAATTGACCAGAGTCCAAAACAACAGCTCCAGAGAAAGTATACTGTTTTGCTTCTCGTCCACCTGTGCCCCTTTTCTAAGCCTAGGGAATAATCTGCAGAAGAGGGGGCGTGGTAGAATGTAAGGGCTGCAATTGGGGTGAATGAATGGTGAACCTACAGCAATGTAGTCTGGACACTTATTTGACCAATTTGATTGAACATACAAGCCCCCCCAGCTGGATGGTGGGACCGTTGGGCTGCGTAGGTTTGGGTACAGCTGCTTGCAAATTAGTTTTACATGAAGGATGATTGTACTCATAAATTATTACATATTGTTAAAAAATGAAAAAAAATAAAGAAGTTATAGAAAAAAATAAATAATTTTTTTATTTTTAAAAAAGAAAAAGAGGGGCTGGAGGGATGGCCTAGCGGTTAAGAGCGACGACCGCTCTTGCAGAGGACCCGGGTTCGATCCCCAGCACCCACATGGCGGCTGAGAACCGTCTGTGACTCCGGTTCCAGGAGAACTCCAGTTCCAGGGGAATCCGAGACCGTCTTCTGACCTCCGCGGCATCGCACGACACGGGTGCGCAGACCTGCATGCAGACAATACATTCATACACATAAAAAATAAATATAAATAATAAATAATATAAAATAAATAGAAATAAAATAAAAAGAAGAAATAGATTTAAATTAATGAATGTTTTTGGAGGAGACTAAACAAAGGATTGTTCTAATAATCTGGGATGCAAATTATGAAAGACTAAGCTGAAATGATATCTGTGTTGTTTAAAAGACTGACCTGAAATTTTATAAGCAATCAACTGAATAGTGATAAAATTAAGAAGGAACTTGTGCATATGAGCCTGTGTCTTCCATTTAAGCAAATAAGTAATATTTGTCATTTTTCCTGAAATAAGAAATGTGAACTCATCTCTGGACAGGTTGAGTTTGAGAAGTATTCGCGGACCCGTTGAGGAGGCCCTGTGCACCAGTACAGACACCGCCAGCCAGACAAGTGACGGCTAACTACTCTAGGGCTGAATGGTAGCTGAAGCCCGACGATCGCGCGCGTCAAATAAGGGAATACTGTGAAAGATTGGAGAAAAAGTAGTTGTGTGTGGTGTGGTGTGTTGTGTGTGGTGTATGAATGTATATTTGCAAGTGTGTGTGGACCAAAGATTACAATTCACGCGTTAAGTTCCTTGACAGGCCTGGATGTAATATACACCGATCACCATACAGGATGTTTCAGCTTTGTTTGGTATGGCAAATCTTTTTTTCTTTGGAGAGAAGCAAAAACATGTTTTTGAAATGGCCACACAAATTGCGCAAATACTATTTTCTTCAGTTTTACATAAAGTTTTGAAAAAGAGATTAAATTTAAAGATGCCAAAGTTTATTTTTTTCGCTACAGGATGTTTAATAGTCGAACTACGAAGCAGCAACCACCAGCCACGACAGACTCACCAAGGCAACACCGACAAACAACCTCCACACCCAACCCGCCAAACACACCACCCAACCCAACGACCAACACGGACCGAAATGATTCCAGTAAACAGGATGGATTAGATCAACTTGAAGAGTATCTTATTTTTGTTTTTTTTTTTTTTTTTTTTTTTTGGTCTTGCGAGCAGGGTCTCCCTGTAGCTCTGGCTGGTACCTGGACCTCCTCTTAGACAGGCGGCCTCTCGAACTCACAAGATCCACTGCCTCTGCCTCCAATGGCTAGGATTAAAGACGTTGCGCCACCATCGCCCAGGCATTTATTTATTTCTGTATGTGTATTAAGTACTGGTCTGCATGCAAGAATTGTGTGTGCCCCGTAGTGTGCAAATGGGTCCGACGGAGGTCAGAAGAGGGTCTCGGATTGACCCCTGGAACTGGAGTTTTTAATATTTAGTTATTTTCTTTATTTTTTTAATAGTGTGTGAAAACATGTCGTCTCGCATGTTCCGCTGGGCTCTCTAGACTGTAAATCACTTTTCATGTGAGTGCAGAAAAACAAAACAATTGTCAGGTAGACGTGATGAGAAAAGATTTAGCGGTAATTAAAAAAAAATAAAGTATTTATGAATGGAATCTGAATAGAGAATTAAAGAGAAAAAGAGGAATGGGCTGTGAAATAAAAAGGAAATGCAAGGTGGTACCAAACAGAGTCAAGAACTGGTCCTCTAGGGTAACTAAGATAGGAACACACTTTTTCTCTGCTTTCAGTGGAGCTCTATGAAGCAGGGAGAATCACTCTGTGGTAGGCCTCAGCAGAAGCCTGGGATTGTAGATCAAAGGAAGCAGCACTGTGTGAAAGGAAGAGAACAGGGCTCTATTGAGGGTTTCATAGATATTAAGAATGTGGTGTAGATAAATGGCATTAAAACTTGGAGATAGACTTTTAACTAGTTTCTTGGGCTGGAGAGATGCCTAGCTGTTAAGAAGCCGACTGCTTCTTGCAGAGGACTGGGTTCGATCCCCAGCATTCCCACTAGGTGAGGTGCTGGAGAAACCGGTCTGTAACTCCGATTCAGGAGAACGCCAGTGTCAAGGGGATCCGAACCCTCTTCGGACCACTGCTGCGGCAGCAGTGACACGGGGGCACAAACCTACAAAAAAAAAAGAAACATCATAAAAAAATAAAAAATAAAATAAAAATAAATAATAAATATAATGTAAATAAATACCTTTTCTACTTTTATATCAGTGATCTCTCTTTATGAACTAACAATAAAATAATAACATTTATGCTATTTTGACATAAATGGCCTTACTGCCTTTATTATAATATTATTATTATTTACTCCCTTACTCCCATTATTATTCCCAACCTGGAAGTAATAATTCTACATGGGAATTAATTTTAGTCTCTTCCCCAGAGACAGATAGCTCTGATGATTGAGCAAGCATGGGTTGCCAGGATAGAATACTATAAAACAGCTTAGATAGTAAGGAAATATTAGAAAGCCTTTTCTAAAATGGCAAGGAGAAGGAAACTCAATTAGGCAGAGAGAGGCCCTGATGAAGGATGACGCATCCCTGATATAGCCCAATTGTCGAGCACTAGAACCAAAATGGATTATAATATATATATATATATATTATATAATATATAAATATATATATTTTATTCATGTTTAGATCAATCCTGTGTGAGCTATGCTGAAAGGGATATAACTGAACCAGGCAAATCTCTGCCTCTGAGATATTCTTGGTAGGGGCTGGAAGCTCTTGACTCCCAACACTCCCAGAAGTTCAGGTAAACAGAGAGGAATCTATTCAGTATACTTATCCATCTTGTATCAGGTATGTTTCATTAAGTAGGAATCATCAAAATGAGTGTTTCAATATGCTTTATACCTTGCTGCTGGCTGGTTAGTAATTGGTACATTTTGTCATATGTAGATAGACTCATTCATTATTTGCCATCTAAATGAATTATGTTAAATGTCAAAAAGCATAAATCTTACACTTTGAACATTATAGAGCCTTATTTTCCATACATTTTATTTGGTGATTGGAAAATTATGTTGTGATTAATGGTTTATAACAATCATACCAAGTTATGATTAAAAATGCTGCAGAGACTCAGAAAATGTTCAGAAGATTGATACAGACAATGTTATATGATATGATACACTGACATTAAGAGCTATAATTATTAAATTTACATAATCATAATCCCTGTGTATTAATTTTATCTTCCCCTCTTTTCTCCAGATGTTACCTTTTAATCCTCCAGTAATGATATTCTAAGTGTCTAAGCAACGAAGCATCTATCAATACAGGAAAAGTAATTAGAAAGTAAGAAAGTAATTTTAAAAAAATAGTCTTGGTAAAAATTTATTCTTTGCAGAGTCACCAGCCAGCACACACCGAGCATATGTAGAGGAGGAGGCAGCTGGCACTGGGAATAGGTTGACACAACCAAGCAGTTCTAGGAAGGGAATTGGACTGGAGGGAACATTCCTCAAACATAAGACCAGGAGCCATATACATACGAAACCCACATCCAAAATCATCCTAAACTGGAGAAAGTTAGAAGCGATTCCCTGTAAAGCAGGACCTTGGCAAGGCTGCCCCTCACCACCTCCCTTATCAATTGTGCTTTGAAAACTTGCTAGGGCGATTAAGTCTAGAAAAGGAAATGAAAGGATGTACTAATTGGAAAAGAGGAAGTCAAGACTATCCTTTTTGCAGATTGACCATATAGTTTACTAAGGGTGCCGGAAAAAACTCCTGCAGAAACTCCTAGAGTCATGTGATTATGAGTTTCAGTTAAAGTGCTGGTATACAAAATTAACCTAGAAAACAGTAGCCTTTCTTTTAACCAACAACAAGCAACAGACGAAGGATATAGGAGATTCCCACACACAAATACTCAAGAACAACTAAAATACCTGAGAAAACTAACCCAAAGACACCAACAGATCTCTACAACAAAATTTTTAAACCCTGAAGAGAGATTAAAGAAGACATCACAAAGATGGAAAGACTCCCATGCCTCATGGATTGGAAAATTATATAGTAACAAATGTGATATATACACCAAGTAAAATATACAGATTCGAGCTGTTCTAATTAAAATCCCCACGAGTTTCTTCCAGATTTGGGACAAAAAATTCTTAATTCATATGGAAAAACAAAAGTCCCGAAATAGGCAAACAATCCTTAAGTGAAAAAGCAATAGGGGGATTACTGTACCAGGGACTTCAAAGCTTATTATCAGGGATATAGTCATTATAAAGCCCGCGGTATGGCCACAAAAGCAGCCTGTAGGAACCAATGGAACAACTGAAGATCCAAACTTGATCACATACAATTTCAGCCACTACATATTTGACCAAGGGGACTAAAAATCAACAAGAGAGGAAAAAGGCATCTTCAACAAATGGTGTTGTAAATGGATAACCACTTTGTAGAAGAATAAATCAAAATCCCTACCTCTTCACCCTGTAAAAAATCACTCCAAGTGGGATCAAGAGCTCAACATAAACCGAGAAATCTGAAGGTGTGAGAAGAAAACTTGCAGCAACACTACAAAACATAGGCATCAGGAAAAGACTTTCTACAATCAGACAGCAGCTGCACCGGAATAGGTTCGACTATGACAAATCAGACCTCTGAAATATAACGATTTCTGAAACAGAAAAGAACAAACTGAAGTGCAAAGAAAACCACAAAGACTGGAGGAAAACTTACCAGTGATACATCTGACAGAGCCCATAGCTTCCATAAATCAAACTATTCAAAAACAAAGAAGAAAACAATGAAACACCTCAAAGATGGAGTAAAGACTGACACAGAATCTTCACAGTGAGGAGGGAATAATTTGACAAGGGGGGACAAGCAGACACAATGGAGAAAATACAGCATCTTCACACAGTGGTGTTTGGAACTGAGCACCACATTGTAGAAGATAATTAGAAAAAAAAAAAAAAATTACATCTGAAAAAAAAAACCTCTACCTCCCTGTAAAAAGTTCAACTCAGATGGATTAGACCTCAACCATGAAAGCCCAAACTTGAAGAGCTATGAGAAGAAAGTTGGAAGCCAGACTACAAGAGACATAGGCATAGGAAAAGACTTCACTAACTCAGACAGCATCAAGAATTAAGATAGTTCAACAATTGATCAATGGGACTCATTAACATCTCTCAAAAGTTTCTGCACATCAAAAAGAAACAATCAAGGAAGTGAAGTGAAATCCCACATAGTGGGAGGATAAACCTTCACTGCAGAAACATCTGGAAAAGCATTGATTTCAAGATATATAAATACTCACAAAACAACAGAAGAACAGCCAACAAAATGACCCTCAATAGATGGAGCGCAAAGAGCTGAACAGAGATTAATAAGTGAGGAATAGAGATGGCCTGAGAACATCGTAGGAGATAGGTTAAGGCACTCAAAAAAGCTCTGCAGAGGATCTGGTTCGATCCCCCGTACCTTAATGGCGACAGACCATCATGTAACTCCAATCTCCAGGGACTCCAGTTCTCAGTGGAATCAGCCACCTCTTCTGACCTCGCAAGCATTCGCATGACGGTGCACCGACCTGCTGCAGACAGTACACTCATGACATAAAAATAATAAAATTATAAAAAAATAATTAAAAAGAAGTATAACTTCAATTCCCTAATAATTAAGGAAATGCAAACTTTACAAACACTTTAGAAGATATTATTATCTATCTCATGATAAGACCTGTTAGGATCAAGAAAACAATGATACCAAAGTGCCTGGAGAGGGTGTGTTCATATCATGCTGATGAGGATTGTAACTCATACATCCACATGGAAAGCCAGTGTGGAGAAACGCTTGGGAGACTTGGAATGCAGCTTGCCCCACTTGAACCACTGATATCTACCTGGTAATGTACCCACAATCTCATCTTACGCAGAGATCATTGCCCAGCCATGTTTTTTGCAGCTTTTTCATATGGCCAGAGTAGTGGAACCAACCACCCAAGTGGTCCTTCAATGAGGAGTAGATAGAGAAAATAGGCATTCTATACAATTGAGTTCTATGCAGAGGATAAAAAGATGACATCATGAATTTACATGTAAATGAGTGCGAGAGAATGTTCCTGAGTGAAGTATTACACAGTCCCAGATAAAAACAGAGCCATTGGTATCCCTCATCTGTGGGGTGCTAGCACCATTACTCACAGTGATGGCAAACTGAGCCAACTCATGGTGATTGAAAGCACCATGCTCTTATAATGTGAAATTCTTTAAAATTATAAATTTAAAAAAACTTAGAAAAAAGCTTATAAATAAATATTGCTATAAAAAACAAGTGAGGAAATAAAGAAAATAAAAAAAAAAAAAAAAAAAAAAAAAAAAAAAAAATTATGGAAATGCAAATTAAAAACACTTTGATATATCTCACTCCAATAAGAGTGCCTAGGAAAGCAACAAACTCCAAATGCTGGAGAGGTTGTAGGAAGGGAAACTCATCCACTGTGGTGGGAATTGTAAACTTGTACACCACTGTGGAAAGCAGTGTGGAAACACTTAAAAGACTAAAAATGACCCTACCATTTTATTTGACCCAGTCATACCATCCTGGGTATATCCCAGAAGATTCATCCTACTGCAGAGATAATGCACAGCCATGTTTATTGAGTTTTTACAATAGCAAAGAGTGGAACCACCAAGTGCTCAAATGAGTGGACTAGAAAAATGTGGTACTCTACACATTGGAGTTCTAATGCGTGGAAAAACATGAATCATGAAATTTGCGGTTAAATGGATGATGCTAGAAGATATTATGCTAAAATCAAACAATAAATGGTATCCCACATCTGTAGATCCTAGCAACAAGTACCTAGTTATAAGGCAAACTGAGTAACATTAATGTTATATTTCTTTTACTGAAAGCAACTGGGCTATTAGAATGTTAATCCTTTAACCGGCTCTAGAATTAACCTACTACCTATTTCAGACTTTAATAATTTGGGTGCAAGGGTAGGGTATGTTCACATATTTAACAATTAAATAAGGGAAATGTGAATCCTGAAATATGAATTGGATAGATACAGTTATTTTCAGATGACATGATTTAGTACACATGTGACATATATAAATGCATATGGTGAAACAAAATGGAGGAACACAATTCAAAGAATTGGACGGGAATTGACTGAAGCATGAGTTTTCCAAAAAATAATCTCTGCTTTGGAAAAACTTTGAGAGAGTAGAAGGTAAACGACATGTATGACAGATGCATGAACTTGGGAAGGGTGGGGGGATGGAGGGATGAGTCTGGACTGAACTGTGGAGTGAAGTATGAAATGCACAAATTCAATAAATGTAGTTTAAAATTCAATATACTCAGCCCTTATCATATGTGTATTAGATGCTTTGTTAAAATACATTACTCAGGCTAAGATGGTGACCAGCTTGTTCTGCCACTTGGGGAGAGCAGGCAGAGCTCTGTGAATCAAGGCCAGACTCATCAACTTATGAGTTCATGACAACTGGAGCACACAAGAGAGCCTGTCTCAAATAGCATTTTATGTTAATAAAAATGTTGAACATGATTCTCCTTTAAGAGCTCTATTATTTATCATTTTACAGATGACTAAGTTAGAGAGGGTCATTTCTAACAAGAAGAACTGAATCAACTTGTACACATATGGCAAGAATTGAAAGACACTCTGCTTTGGAAAAGAAACTTGGAAATGCTGACCTGAAATTCTAATGTGGACTACTTACATAAAGGAGCAGGTGTGGCTAGTTATGTTGGAAAACGCAGGTATACGTGTGGCATTTTTTCTTATCTGAAATTACTTCTGGCAGACATAAATGTTCTGAGAACAAGGTGATTGAAATTGTACCACTGTCTCTAACTGAACTTAGCATTTGTTTTCATTATTTCTCCTAAAACAAGACTGATATTTGTTACAGAAGGTAAGTTATATAGCTGGATAAAAAGCCTAGCATTGCTTTCTTACATGCAGCCCTACTTTGATTTTCTCTATCCCAGTCTTCACTCATATGGCCAAGATTCATTTCAGTTAACTAACTTATTACATTATTTTTCCATCATTTGGTAAACACACAGTTGATTTCAAATAGTCATAATTATAGGTATGGATATTTATTAGCCAATAAACATATTACATTTCCTGATGAAAAATTCTAGTGAACTCTATTAATGCTTCTAGAATGCAGGAATCCTAAATTCTTGCTGTCAACAGATTACGTAAAGAAAATATGACAGGCATTCTCAGTGAAATCTTTAATAGCAAAATANTATATATATATATATATATAATTTTATTCATGTTTAGATCAATCCTGTGTGAGCTATGCTGAAAGGGATATAACTGAACCAGGCAAATCTCTGCCTCTGAGATATTCTTGGTAGGGGCTGGAAGCTCTTGACTCCCAACACTCCCAGAAGTTCAGGTAAACAGAGAGGAATCTATCAGTAATACTTATCCATCTTGTATCAGGTATGTTTCATTAAGTAGGAATCATCAAAATGAGTGTTTCAATATGCTTTATACCTTGCTGCTGGCTGGTTAGTAATTGGTACATTTTGTCATATGTAGATAGACTCATTCATTATTTGCCATCTAAATGAATTATGTTAAATGTCAAAAAGCATAAATCTTACACTTTGAACATTATAGAGCCTTATTTTCCATACATTTTATTTGGTGATTGGAAAATTATGTTGTGATTAATGGTTTATAACAATCATACCAAGTTATGATTAAAAATGCTGCAGAGACTCAGAAAATGTTCAGAAGATTGATACAGACAATGTTATATGATATGATACACTGACATTAAGAGCTATAATTATTAAATTTACATAATCATAATCCCTGTGTATTAATTTTATCTTCCCCTCTTTTCTCCAGATGTTACCTTTTAATCCTCCAGTAATGATATTCTAAGTGTCTAAGCAACGAAGCATCTATCAATACAGGAAAAGTAATTAGAAAGTAGAAAGTAATTTTAAAAAAATAGTCTTGCTAAAAATTTATTCTTTGGAGAGTCACCCAGCCAGACACCCACCAGGTGTAGAGAGAGGAGGCAGCATGGCACCTGGGAAATAGGTGAGCACAACAGCAGTTCTAGAGGGAATTGGACTGGAGAGAACATTCCTCACATAACCAGAGCCATATACAACAAACCCACAGACAACATCATCCTAACTGGAGAAAAGTTAGAAGCATTCCCCTTAAAAGCAGGAACTTGGCAAGGCTGCCCCATCACCACTCCTCTTCAATATAGTGCTTGAAATGCTTGCTAGGGCGATAAGTCTAGAAAGGGAAATGAAAGGAGTACTAATTGGAAAAGAGGAAGTCAAGATATCCCTTTTTGCAGATGACATGATAGTTTACCTAAGGGATGCGAAAAACTCCTGCAGAATACTCCTAGAAATGATTATGAGTTTCAGTAAAGTGGCTGGATACAAAATTAACCTAGAAAAATCAGTAGCCTTTCTTTAAACCAACAACAAGCAACAGAAGAAGGAATATAAGGAGAACTTCCCACACACAATAGCCTCAAAAACAATAAAATACCTGAGAACAAACCTAACCAAAGACACCAAAGATCTCTACAACAAAAATTTTAAACCCCTGAAGAAGAAGATTAAAGAAGACAACAGAAGATGGAAAGACTTCCCATGCTCATGGATTGGAAAAATTAATATAGTACAAATGTCCATTCTACCCAAGTTAATATACAGATTCGATGCAGTTCCAATTAAAATCCCCAAGAGTTTCTTCACAGATTTGGGGAAAAAAAAATCCTTAAATTCATATGGAAAAACAAAAGTCCCTGAATAGCCAAAGCAACCCTTAATGAAAACAGCAATACAGGGGGATTACTGTACCAGACTTCAAAGCTTATTACAGGGATATAGTCATTAAACAGCCCGGTAATGGCACAAAGCACACCTGTAGACCAATGGAACAAAACTGAGGATCCAAACTTGATCACATACAATTTCAGCCACCTCATATTTGACAAAGGGACTAAGAAATCACAAGAGAGGAAAGAAGGCATCTTCAACAAATGGTGTTGGTAAAACTGGATAACCACTTGTAGAAGAATAAAATCAAATCCCTACCTCTCACCCTGTAAAAAAATCAACTCCAAATGGATCAAAGACCTCAACATGAAACTGGAAAATCTGAAGGTGATAGAAGAAAACGTCGACAGCAACCTACAAAACATAGGCATAGGAAAAGACTTTCTAAATCAGACAGCAGCTGCACAGGAAATAGGATTGACAATTGACAAGTGGGACATTAAACTCAAAAGCTTCTGAACAGTGAAAGAAACAACGAAGTGAAGAGAAAACCCAAAGACTGGGAGGAAACCTTCACCAGTGATACATCTGACAGAGCATTAGCTTCCATAATATATAAACTATTCAAAAAACAAAGAAGAAAACAAATGACACACTCAAAAGATGGAGTAAAGAGCTGAACAGAAACTTCACAAGTGAGGAAATAATTTGACAAGGGGGCCAAGAAGACACAATGGAGAAAATACAGCATCTTCAGCAAGTGGTGTTGGCAAAACTGGACCACCACTTGTAGAAGAATGAAATTAAACCCTTACCTCTCCCCCTGTACAAAATTCAACTCCAGATGGATTAAAGACCTCAACATGAAACCCCAAACTCTGAAGGCTATAGAAGAAAAAGTTGGCAGCAGACTACAAGACAGACATAGGAAAAGACTTCCTAAATCAGACAGCATCAAGAATTAAGGTCAACAATTGACAAATGGAACCTCATTAAACTCAAAAGTTTCTGCACATCAAAAGAAACAATCAAGGAAGTGAAGTGAAATCCCACATAGTGGGAGGAAACCTTCACTGCAGAAACATCTGACAAAGCATTGATTTCCAGAATATATAAACTACTCAAAAAACAAAGAAGAAAGAAAACAAATGACCCACTCAATAGATGGAGCAAAGAGCTGAACAGAGACTTCACAAGTGAGGAATTAGAGATGGCTGAGAAATGTGGAGGGATGGCCTAGCTGTTAAGAGCACTGACCGCTCTTGCAGAGGATCTGGGTTCGATCCCCAGTACCTACATGGCGACTGAGACCCATCTGTAACTCCAATTCCAGGAGAACTCCAGTTCCAGGGGAATTAGACACCCTCTTCTGACCTCCGCAGCATTGCATGACACGGGTGCACAGACCTGCATGCAGACAGTACACTCATGCACATACAAAAATAAATAAAATTAAAAAAAATAAATAAAAAGAAGTATTCAACTTCCCTAATAATTAAGGAAATGCAAATTAAAACCACTTTAAGATATCATCTCACTCCAGTAAGACCTGTTAGGATCAAGAAAACAAATGATACCAAGTGCTGGAGAGGTTGTGTTCACTCATCCACTGCTGATGAGGATGTAAACTCATACAGCCACTATGGAAAGCAGTGTGGAGAACGCTTGGGAGACTTGGAATGAGCTTGCCACCTGACCCAGCTATATCACTCCTGGGTATGTACCCACAAAACTCATCTTACCGCAGAGATACATGCACAGCCATGTTTATTGCAGCTTTCTTCATAATGGCAAGGAGCTGGAACCAACCCAAGTGTCCTTCAACTGAGGAGTAGATAGAGAAAATATGGACATCTATACAATTGAGTTCTATGCAGAGGTAAAGAAAGATGACATCATGAACTTTACATGTAAATGGATGGAGCTAGAAGATGTCATCCTGAGTGAAGTAACACAGTCCCAGATAAACAAACAAGGAATGGTATCCCTCATCTGTGGATGCTAGCACCAATTACCTCAGTGTATGGCAAACTGAGCAACGTCAATGTGATCTGAAAGCAACCATGCTCTTATATTGTGAATTCTTTAAAATATAATTTAAAAAAACTTATAAAAAGCTTATAAATAAATGCTATAAAAAACAAGTGAGGAAATAAAGATGGCTGGGAAGCATCTTAAAAACAGTTCAACATCATTAATAATTAAGGAAATGCAAATTAAAACCACTTTAAGATATCATCTCACTCCAATAAGAGTGGCTAGGATAAAGCAAACAAACACTACCAAATGCTGGAGAGGTTGTAGGGAAAGGGGAAAACTCATCCACTGCTGGTGGGAATGTAAACTTGTACAACCACTGTGGAAAGCAGTGTGGAGAACACTTAAAAGACTCAAAATGCACCTATCACCCTACCCAGTCATACCACTCCTGGGTATATACCCAGAAGATTCATCCTACTGCAGAGATACATGCACAGCCATGTTTATTGCAGTTTTCTTTACAATAGCAAAGAGTTGGAACCAAACCAAGTGCCCCTCAGCCAATGAGTGGATAGAGAAAATGTGGTACATCTACACAATGGAGTTCTATGCAGTGGCAAAGAAACATGACATCATGAAATTTGCAGGTAAATGGATGGAAGTACAAGACACTATGGTAAGTGAAGTAACACAGTTCCAGAAAAACAAATGAAAAAATGGTATCCCTCATTAGTGGATGCTGTAAGGTGAACTGAGTAACATTAATGTTATATTTCTCTTTATCTGAAAGCAACTGGGCTCTTAGAATGTTAATCCTTTAACAGGCTCTAGAATTAACCTACTACTTATTTTCAGACTTTATAATTTTGGTGCAAGGGTAGAGGGTATGTTCACATATTTTAAAACAATATAAAATTAAAAGGGAAAAATGTGAATCCTGAAATATGAATTGGAAATAGCATACAGTTTATTTTCAGATGACATGATTTAGTACACATGTGACATATATAAATGCATATGTTGAAACAATACAGATTGGAGGGAACAACAACATCAAAAGAATTGGGACAGGGATCTGACTGAAGCAATAGAGTTCTTCCCCCCAAAAAATAATCCTCTGCTTTGAAAAAACTTTGAAGAGAGTCAGAAGGTAAAACAGGACATGTATGGCAGACTGCATGAACTTGGGAAGGGTGGGGGGATGGAAGGGAAATGAGTCTGGACTGAACTGTGGAGTGATGTATGAAATGCACAAAACTTCAATAAAATGTGTTTTAAAAATTCAATATACATCAGCTCATCAGTAAATGTGTAATTAGATGGCTTTGGTTAAAAATAACATTACTCAGGCTAAGCATGGTGACACAGCCTTTGTTTCTGCCACTTGGGAGACAGAGGCAAGCAGAGCTCTGTGAAATCAAGGCAGACTCATCAACTTAGTGAGTTCATGACCAACTGGAGACACAAAGAGAGCCTGTCTCAAATAGCATTTTATGTTAATAAAAATGTTGAACATGATTCTCCTTTAAGAGCTCTATTATTTATCATTTTACAGATGACTAAGTTAGAGAGGGTCATTTCTAACAAGAAGAACTGAATCAACTTGTACACATATGGCAAGAATTGAAAGACACTCTGCTTTGGAAAAGAAACTTGGAAATGCTGACCTGAAATTCTAATGTGGACTACTTACATAAAGGAGCAGGTGTGGCTAGTTATGTTGGAAAACGCAGGTATACGTGTGGCATTTTTTCTTATCTGAAATTACTTCTGGCAGACATAAATGTTCTGAGAACAAGGTGATTGAAATTGTACCGCTGTCTCTAACTGAACTTAGCATTTTGTTTTCATTATTTCTCCTAAAACAAGACTGATATTTGTTACAGAAGATAAGTTATATAGCTGGGTAAAAAGCCTAGCATTGCTTTCTTACATGCAGCCCTACTTTGATTTTCTCTATCCCAGTCTTCACTCATATGGCCAAGATTTATTTCAGTTAACTAACTTATTACATTATTTATCCATCCATTTAGGTAAACACACTAATTGCATTTCAAATATAGTCCATAATTATAGGTAGATAGGGATATTTATTAGCCAGATCAAACATATTACATTTCCATGGCCATGAAAAATTCTAGTGAACAATCCTATTCTAATGATTCTAGGAATGCAGGAAATAAACCTAAATTCTTTGCTGTGCATAAGTTCACAGATTACGTAAAGAAAATATGACAGGCATTCTCAGTGAAATCTTTAATAGCAAAATATGACAGCACTCAGAAGGATAAGGCCACAATATTACTATGAGTTCAAGGCTAGTGTGTGATACATAGTAAAATATTTTCTCAAATAAATAAAAACAAAATATGAAGACCTAAACAATCCAGAGAAGAACATTGAATCAGTAAAACAATTCCTGACTTGATTTAGCTCGGTACTAGGAATTGACGAAAAGTCACCACAGCCACAAGGGAGTTTGCCATAAAATGTCAGGGACAAAACAAAAACCAGTGCATTATCAGAGACATATAAATACAGAGTTCAACATGTCTAAACTTTAAAATGGTATTGAATGAGGATCCCAGATATGTCATACTTCATTTTATTTTGCATCCTGCACAAAATTGAACAGTAACAGTACCTTATACTAGGGGTCGATTTAAGTTTTAACTTTTTGCATGTGAGGAATATATAGGAACTGGTATCAATAGCAAGAATTTATATCTATAAAAATATGAACACTATTATAATTATACTGATGTTTTGAGGATCCTAATACAGATTTAGAAGCTGAGGTACACTTCTGGTCAAGAAACAATAGTAAAGATTTTTAAAAAAAATCTCCCTTTTAGGGGGGAGTATTAAAAAAAAGAGTGAATATTTCTAAAAATGCATGTGAGGAGGTCCAATGTGGTTGCGTATGGCTTTAATCCCAGCACTGAGTAGTCAGAGGCAGGCAGATCTCTTTGAGTTCAAGGCCAGCCTGGTCTACATAGCAAGCTCCAGGCCAGCCGGGACTACAACAACAAAATGCATGTGAGGGTAAAACTCACAAAATATATAGACAAAATAAAGGTTTCCTGAGAGCAGACAGAGACAAACTATTTTAAGAATTTCTTATGTAGGTATTTGCTTATAGATTAAAACTAGTACATTTTCCTTAACCTGGCGAGAAAAACACACCAGAATTGCAAACCAAGAAGAAAAGAGTTTGTAACATTTATTCTTTCTTTTCTTACTCCCTGCTTCTTACACCCCAGGTTAATAGACTGCCAAGAATATCCTAAAACAGGCTGTTCTTACAGAAATCACAAATTCAAGACAACTTTTGCAGACTTAAGAGGTTTGAGTGGTTTAGCAAGGAGTCAGCCAAGAATCAAACATCTCAGATGTTTATTCAGACTGAACTTTTGAACCATTTCATGTTGTTTTTCTATTGGTCTGTACTATGATAGAAACACAATCCTGTTTTAAAATAAAATAAATATTACTGTTAAGTTTAAATTTTTAAATAATTTCCTTCTCTGACATTCAGCTGAGTACAATATGGTCATAAAAAATTTCTCCAAAACATTATAAGCATCGATGAAATTCTCAAACAATGAAATCATTTGTTAGCAGCTTCAACGTGGCCCCTTAACTTCTGAGCTCTTGGTCTGTGACAGCTTTAACACCACATAGAATGATCTTTTCTAAAGGAGCATACAGTGTACAAAACAAAGAGAGAATTAATTTATTCTCTTGGTATTTAATTTCAGGGAAGTGGTTGATTGGATTTGTAATTCACTGAAAGTATGAAGGTCTTTATTTCAATTTTAATCTAAATTTAAGAGGTTAAAAAAAGCCTTGAAGCTTCACTTTGCATGAATCATGGTCTAATTGCAATATCCTGCTGTAAGGAAGGTTATGCTTATGGATTGTTCAAGTCACAGATTTCCAAGCAACAGCCCAGAATTAACCAGTCAGAGACAAAGTGACACAGAATCTAGTTATGCATGTTTTTTTTTTAAAGATGACAAATAAAACCAATGAACTTTCTGTAAAAGAACAAATTTTCAACCCAGTAGACTAACCTCATATCTAGATGGAAAAGAGAATGTTATAAACTCTTTCTAAAAAATATAAAATCCAGCTGGAGATTTGGCTCAGCAGGAAAGAGCACTGGGTGTTCTTGCAGAGGATCCAAGTTCAATTCCCAGCATCCACATGGTGGGTACAAATGTAACTCTAGTTTCAGAGGAATCTGATGCCCTCTTCTGACCTCTGAGGACACCACATAATGTGGGTACACTTATACACATGTAGGCAATACACTCATTCACATAAAATAAAAATAATAAAATATTTAAATATATAATTACAAGCAAAAATAATTATGCATGTTGTAACCATAATGGAATCAGTATAATAAAATTATATGTATTCAATGACATTAACAGGAATTAGAATATGTATCATATTGGACAAATAATTTTACTTTTAGTTTATATTCAGAATTGTGGTGGTTTGAATGAGAGTGTCCCCCCCATATGCTTTAAGTATTCAGATATTTTGTCTCCAGTTGGTGGCACTGTTCTTGGAGGTCTTAGAAGGTGTGGCAGTGCTGGAGGAAGTACATCATTGGTGGCAGCCTTAGTGAGTTTAACAAGCCTCGTGGTCTCCAGTCTCTCTCTCTCTGCTTCCTGTGCTCATTGCGAGATGTGACCCTCGGCTTGGTACTCCAGCCCCGGCCACCGTGCCTCCCACCACAATGGACTCTAATTCCCTGGAACCACCAATAGTAAGCTCAAATAAACTCTTCCCTTTATAAGTTCCCTTGGTCATGGTGTTTTATCACAGCAACAGAAAAAGTGACTAATACAGTTATTTGGTACCAGAGAGTAGGGTGTTGGCTGTGAAGAACATGACCATGTGGATGTTTGGAGAAATGTGGAAGACTTCGGAACTTTGGGCTAGAAAAGCTGTTGACCACTGTAAGCAGAGTTTAACAAGCCATTCTAGTAGAAACCTGGAAAAAAGCATTGCTGCAAAAAATGTAGTTCCAGAGGAAAATAAAGACTTAGGCAGTGTATTAGTCAGGGTTCTCTAAAGAAACAGAAGCAACAGGATGAATATATAGCTATATACAATTTATTGATTTGCTCATGTGACAGAGTTCAAGGAGTCTGACAGTAGCCACGCTGAACTGGAGAGGCTGAGAATCCAGGGAACTGCTCAGTCTGCAAGGATGTCTCAGTAGTCCCAATCTGGTGCTGAAGGCCTGATGGATTCCAGAAGATCTGCCGGTCTCAGTACATGCTGGGATCCAAAGGGTTGATCACAGCAGCAAGACAAACTCACCAGTGAGAGAGAGGCAAGCAGCAGGAAAAAAGGGACCAGCTCCCTCTGCCATGGCCTTTAATACTGCCTGCCTGCAGAAAGTAATGCCCATGCCCATATTTGGGGTGGGCCATCCGGGTTGAGGTAGTCCAATCTGAAGTTCCTTTCTCTCTTGTTTGTTCCTTAGTCCAGTCAAGTTGACACCCAGGATTAACCATCACAGGCAGCAACTGGGGTATTTTGATAAAGAGTCTGGCAGCAGTTTGCCCACAGCCCAAATGCTTGCCTGATGCTAAGTTGAAAAGCAATGGAGTAATGTCTTTGGCAAAGGATATTTCAAGATGGCCTAATGTAGAAATGGTGGCATGGCTATTAATGGTGAATATTGTACAGATCTACAGTGAAGAAGAGCAGATGGGGCAGAAAGAAATGCAGAATGTACAGTTTGGATCTGAAAACTGCATTAGGAAGATTAAAGGTGGGGCCAAGTCATGTGAAGGAGAGGTTCCTTTTGATAAGGAGAATAAAGTGATTAAGGAGAGGCCTAGCTATTTACAAGTAAACAAAGGAAAAACTGGGATTAAAGTGATTAAGGAGGGGCCTCGAGATTTACAAGTAAACAACAGAAACAGTACCTTCAGGGCAAGACCACATCCAGCTAATCCTCCAACCTTTGAAAGGAAAAATAAACAAGACCCTGATAGGCCATTGCATGAAGCTGTGAATGTGAAATCTGGTTGGCAGCGGAGACCACAAGAAGTCATTCAAGATGCCAGACCTGTGAGCTATTTGCCAAGGAGAGCTGCATACAGGGAGTGGTACCAGCCTAAAAAAGAGATGTATGTTGCAAGCAAAGCTGGAAGAGCTGAGCCATCTAAACCCTTTGGAAAACAAGTCCCGGAAGTTTCACATGGAGCTACTGGACTTGGTGTTTGCCCTGCTGGTTTTCGGTCTTGTTTTGGTCCAGTATTTCCTCACTATGCCCCTATTCTTCCTTTATGGAATGGGAATGTGTATTCAGTTCCATTGTATGAGAGTATGTAATTTGCCTTTTGACTGTACAGGAGCTTACAGTTAAGAGACTGGCCTGTGTCTCAGAAGAGATTTTGGACTATAGATTTTGGAATAGAATTGAGACTGGTAAAGACTATGGGGACTTTTAAGATTGGACTAAATGCATTTTGCATTTTATATGGTCATGAGGCTATGGGGCCAGGGAGTGGAATGTGATGGTTTGAATGAGATTGTCCCCCCATAGGCTTTAAGTATTCAGACATTTTGTCTCCAGTTGTTGGCACCGTTCTTGGAGGTCTTAGAAGGTGTGGCAGTGGTGGAGGAAGTACGTCATTGGGGGTGGGCTTAGTGAGTTTAACAAGCCTTGCAGTCTCCAGTCTCTCTCTGCTTCCTGTGCTCATTGTGAGATGTGAACCTTGGCTTTCTGCTCCAGCCCCTGCCACCATGCCTCCCACCACAATGGACTCTAATTCCCTGGAACCATCAATAGTAAGCTCAAATAAACAATTCCTTTTATAAGTTCCCTTGGTCATGGTGTTTTATCACAGCAACAGAAAAAGTGACTAATACAAGGATTTAAGGAAAAAAGCATAAAGTAGTGACTTTCCTCTTCTTTATATTCTAAACAATTAATATAAGTAAAAACAATTTTAAACTTAACTTTAAAATACTGACTTTTATAAGTTTATAATTAGGATAATTCAATCACCCAGTACAGTGCTTCTACGTACATTGATTGAATTTTCCAAAAGAATAAATTTTTGTGAAATTTAAAGTAAAATAATAAACAAAGTTGACTTGGCAGAACACTTCCAAATGTTAAAAATATTTTGTGTTTACATATAAAATGTGATCATGAACCATTGTCACATTCTAATTATTATTATTATTTTGCCTTTTTGAGACAGGGTCTCCCTGTAGCCCCAGCTGTCCTGGAACTCACTCTGTAGACCAGGCTGGCCTTGAACTTAGATCTGCCTGCTCCTGCCTCCCAAGTGCTAGGATTAAAGGCGTGTGTCACCATGCCCAGCTGACATTCTAATTATTTTAAACAGATCTCAGCTCCACAGTGATGGCACATTGTCATTTACTGTGGGAAATGTGATTATTTTGTGTGTCTACTGTAAGCATCACAACTAGTATCAGGCTAGTAAATCTTTAATATCAGTGCTTCCCTCCTATCACCTGTGTTTACCAAAAGACCACTTGATTTTCACATGAAGCTGATAGCTGCCCTTTTTAATGATTCTGCTGGATTACATGTAATTTATATATTGAGATGTAAGTTTTCCCAGTTAGCACTAAAATCAGTGTTTCCTCTGGGGAACTCAGGAAGCTTCTGATCATTTGAGAAATGTCATACCAGGTAACCTCCAGAGGGGGAACTCTGACTTAAACCCGGTGACACCCAGCATCACTGTATGCATTAGGGTATCTTCTCCAATTGAGTTTCCTTTTGTCTCCCACCCTACCCAGGCTAGAAATGCCTGTGATTAATTTCATAATGATTGAATTCATTCATTGATAGAAGGGACCTCAAGATTTCTGTGTTAACTCTCCTGAAGTTTGGGATCAGACAATTAGTACATGCACCATAGGTTTTCCCTAATTCTGAGTCCAATTTGCATTTGGTGGTAGCCTGGTTGGTTACAGCAGATTTTGATGATTTTATTTCCTTTTCTATTTAATTTCATACTTTATTCCACATCATTTTCTCAAGATATGTATCCAGGGACTTCAGTCAAGGACAGTTGGTGAAGCATGGGTGTATCAGTAACTTTTCTGTTACTGTGATAAAACACGTGACCAGGAAGAAGAGGAGGAGGTGGCAAGAGCAGTGCAGAAAAGTAAGTCCTAACATCTTCAAGTGGGCACAGGAAGCAAAGAGTGACTGAAAATCCAGCAAGGCTTAAGAACTCTCTATGTCTGCCCCAAGAGATGTGCTAAGGCTTTCCAAGACAGTACCACCAACTGGGGACAAAATATCCAAATATTTTGAGCCTGTGGGGGATATCCTCTTTCAAACTCCACAGGGGCATTCCAAAATAGGACATCAACATTGCCCATGTTGTTGGCAATAACTGGAATTATTATTATCATGGTTTGGAATGGAAGGAGGGCTGTAATTTAGTACTGCCTTATGCAACAACTCTATTGCTTAGAGGCATTAGTTACTAGGTGCTTCTGACACTATAAAGCACTTTAAGAGGAAAGTAACAGTTTAGCAAGGTAAATCAGTTAGAGTACCATGGGAGCCTCATCTCCAATAGCTGGAGGTAAGTGTGTGTTCACAATTAAGTTCTCAATTGGAAGCACCGTAAGATATGATAACCAGAAAGCAAGTTTAACTTACAGCCATCCCAGGGTTCTGAATACCTGAAGAAACAAACAAGACTCTAAAGCCAGTATTTTAAGGTAGAGATGTCAAAGTCTCTAAACCCCTAGATACCGAAGAACACTAAAAAGGCCTGGGAGACCCCACCCTCCTTGCTACAGGAATACAACCCATACTCCTTAAAGATGAAGATAAGGCCTCATCTGAAGCTAAGCACTGGAAGATGATTTTGAGCAGCCTTCAGATAGTTTTCAGCCCTGTTTATTGCCTTTAGCGAAATAGGTACAATCAAGTCTCATCCTGGCTCAAACAAAACAAGATAAATTTCTACTATGAAGAAAAGATGTAGCAAAATTAAACTCTCAGATATATAAGCAAATGGATCTTGAGGATGTGGAACCAAGGACACTGAAATTTTCTGATAGGAAATTGTTGGACACAGGGTACATTCTCATTCTTTTGCCTTCAGTAATGCATCCAGATTATAAGTTCTGATGTTTCTGGAAATGTTCTTTGAAACACAGGGAAAATGATAGCTAGATACTCTGTGTTTTAGTCAGTTATTAAGAAAGCATGCAGAAGGCTTGGAAAGTGAAGTTGTTAAAATACATTTATTATAGATGAACACAAAAATGACCACCTTACAATATGCTAAAGAGGTACAAGGAACAATTTCTTTACCACGGAAATAAAGATTAAGCTAACAGTGTTATGTCATCATTGAGAGCTTTCCTCTGTTTTAAAAGTGTATTAATGGAAAAATAAAATCAAGAAATAATTACTTACAGAGGCTAAAACTATTATGAATTAATGACTAGGTTGTTAATGCTTAAAAATGAATTATTAATAATATCAAAAATGAGGCTGGAGAGATGGCCTAGCAGTTAAGAGTGCTGACTGCTCTTGCAGAGAACCCAGGTTCAATCCCCAGCACGCACATGGCGGCTGAGAACTGTTTTTAATTCCAGTTCCAGGGCAATCTGACACCCTCTTCTGACCCCTGGGGCATTGCACGACATGGGTGCACAAACCTTCAGGCAGACGTACAATCATACACATACAAAAATAAATAAAATTAAATAAATATATAAAAATGTTCATGATACAATATTTTTAGTTTACACCAATGCCCCATTATTTACTGATTAAAGATAACTAAAGCTGTTAGGCTAGATACTCAGATACATCAAACTAAAATATTTGAATGATTCCGGTCCATTAACACAGGTGATGCTCTGTGAGTGGAAGGAGCATATCTCCTGTGCTGGGTCTGCATAATTAGTGACAGCTGAACAAGAGAAAAGCATCCAGGCTCATTTAAAGTAAGTTCTACTCAACACAGAAGCCACTGTTAAAGAAATGAAGATACAGGAAGCCATTGCATTGCCTTGTTTTTATAGCAGATTTGATGAAGTATTAAATCAGAAAGAATTATGGCCATGCAGAAAGAGGATGGTGTAATGGCACTGAACTAGGGAACCCAAGGGACTTGAGCTCAGTCCTCTTGGCATTTCTGTGTCTTTGGAGATGAGAACGTCATTTCCTCCAGGTATAGGAGGACTCCTCTCACATCAAGAACTGACCTGCTTGAAGTGAAGATCAAGAAATTCTACATGTATCCTATGACCTGCTTCAGAGCAGCTGGGAAGAGGAAGGCCAGCGAGACCTTAGGCTTCAGCCATTTTTCTAAATTCCTTCAACTTTACTCCATGTACACATTGCCTTATTTAATGGCAGTGTGTCTTTCCCCAAGAAGTACATTTTCGAAAACTTAGAGCACTAAAAAAAAAAACACACACACACAAGAAAATGGGAATTGTGAAGAAGAAATTACAAAGTTTCTTTTCTAAATTTCTTTTATGAAGATAATTTGATTTTGCAAAATATATCCTGTAAATATCTCTGTATTCAAAGAACTTTAAATATCCAAAATATATCTTTTAAAGATTCGAGATGTATTTTTTATTTTTATGTGTACAAGTGTTTTACCTGCATCTATTTTGTATATTCCCATGCATTCAATGCCTAAGGAAGGGAGAAAAAGGCATCAGATCTCTGGAACTGCAATTAATGACAGTTCTAAAATGCCATGTGGGTGCTGGGAACTGAGCCAAGGTCCTCTGCAAAAGCAGCTGGTGCTCTTAACCACAGAGCCATCTCTCCAGCCACTCTCCATGTATTTGTTAGAATCATTTTTAGACAATGTTTTATGTAGAGAATGCTTGACTTTTCCAATTAATCTAGTAAGAATTATTGATTACTTCATTCAATAGCCCTTCTTTAATCAGATAAGTCTACATTTATTAATATGTGCCATTGTTTGATAAATTTAAAGATTTATTTAAATTTTTATGTGTATGAGTGTTTCCCAGTTTGTATGTACGTGCACAATGTATATACATGGTGTCTATGGAGGCCAAATGAGAGTATAAGATCCCCTCAAATTGGAGTTCCAGGAAGTTTTGAGCTGCCACTTAGGTGCAGGAAACCTGGCTTGGGTCCTATGCACAAGTACCAAGTGTGCTTTGCCACTGAGCCATCCCTCCCTCTGTTAAATTTTAAAATGTTTTCCTTTCTTACTATGCAAATGATTACTAAGGTAAAAATTATTATTATTGTTATTATATTCAAACTTTTCAAAACAAAATGTAAGGCTGAGACAGATGAGGTAATTTGTTCCAGATCATAAGCTAACTGGAGACCAAATTAGGAGATGAATGTAATAATTTGACTACAATGTCAAATTTGAAAATTTTGTAACCATGACAATTTGACCATTGTCATGGTTACAAAATTTTCTTAGTTTGGTGAGATCATGTTTATATTCCAATTCACTAGAGTATAAAATTATTCCAACAGTAACTTTATATGGTTTGTGTACTAGATTTTCAATCAGTGACTTCCTGAGTTTAACGAATGAATGAGCAAATGGAGAGGACCACTGGTACCCGGAGTCTTATTTTCTCATACAATCATAATTTAATCTTCTGGTTTATCTCTTTGCTTATATACCTCTTAGTTCTCATTAAAATCTCATTAAAAGGGCTGGAAACATTGTTTTGTATTTAAGAGCACTGGCTGCTCTTGCAGAGGACCAGGTTTGATTCCTAGCACCCACATGGTGGCTAACAAGCATCCATAATTCCAGTTCCAGTGGAATCCAGCACCCTTTTCCCACCACCATGGGCATTGCACAACATGGGTGCACTTACATGCATGCAGACAATACATTCATATACATAAAATAAAAATAATAAAATCTCTTAAAATCTCATTAAAATAACTGCATCTTGGTCTATAGTACCTTTTATCTGCTATGTTGAACTCCTCTATCATCACTTTACTTCAATCAATCCTAGCAATCAAAGTTGGAAAACTACTCTAATCCACTCCTATCTTGTGAAAGAAGTACATACTTCATGGTCTACCACAGGGACTCCCTAATCTGGCTTCTCTCTAGGTGGTTCAGTGTCTTACTTTTGCCAGAGCCCAGATCTGTTTCCTGCCTCTGCCATAGGCCAGGCAGGTGACTTTTCTTTTGTTGATGTCATCTTCTCTCAAAGTGAAATCTCTGCTATTCTAAAGGTCTGTTCAAATTCTAGGCCTTTTAAACGTTGAGAAAAATCTCTTCTGGTAAGATCTGGCATGACTTGTTAAATTGTAAACTTGCTTCCATTAATTAATGTAAACATTTATCCACTATGTGTCGGGAAAATTTCATTTATTTTTTTTTAGACATATGATTAGAGATTCTTAAAACAGAAGAGATTATTTAATGGTATGTGTTTCAGGTGAATAATATAATGTGTCTTCAGATTTTCTGCCCTTTATTTTTTTAATTGTAATATATATTGGCATATTGCCATCAGAAAAATAAACCATGTTTGCTTTATGTTATTTGGCTTTAGGAGACATAATTCATTATAGTTAAAACATCAGCCCTTTCTGGTATAAAGAACAAATTTAATAAATTAACATACTATTTCGAGGCATCTAATAATTAAGGTGTTTCCTTCCCTTATGTTAGCAATAATAAAACCAGTTCACTGAATATTAATAAAATATGCACTTCCCTCAGTTTAACAACTTAAAAGAATATTGAGATAAAAGTCATTAATCAAAACTGTTTGCCAACACTGTTTCATTCCTTATAGCCAGAGGAAATATGCCATCAAATGAAATGTCATTTCTCTCAGGACTTTTTCAGAGGTCTGGAGGCCAGTTGGAACTGTACATATGTGAGCTTAGCAGGACTGACCTCAGGTCAGAGTGAAAGAACATCCTACCTTGGAAATTTGCATGTCTAATGTAACAAATTCATAGTAATTCTCACTTATTCTCTTTCAGATTAACTGTAAATTACAAAGTCTCTGTATATCCCAGGGGAAAAAAAAATCATTTGTCTTAAAGCAACAAAATCATTAAGCAGGTGACTAATGAAATCATTCTACCATTATTCACAGAAAAGTTGTGTGTGGCATCTGTTATTTTTGTTTCTTTTAATTTTCTGCATATGTTTAGATTGCTTTAGAAGCACCATTACAAATATAGCCAAAGCTGTGTACCTGATGGCATCTTCCAGAAGAGACAAAGTCAATCTGACAAAATCAGAGCCTGCCCTGTACAAACCAAGGAACTCAGATCTCTTATCTAAATGCTTCATCCCTAAAGTAATTAAGTGATGAACTGGAAAAATATAATAAAGTTATATATATAAATAAAAAAAAAAATAAATATATATATATTAGTAACACACTATTATGAGGTATATTTAGATTTCCTGTGTACATAAATATCTGGTGAGTACCAGCTACCTACAGAATTATATCTATAGAATAATCTAATAAAATGATAAAGACAAGTTCATTTCCTATCACACTTAGGATGTGTGGCAGTTACTATGTGATGCCACACTATGGCTATGCTTGAATAAAGATAGCCTGATTCTGCATCCATTTTATCCATAAAGGATCTGAACTATTCTAAGAAGTTGTTCTTTCAGAATTCTCTCAGAGCTGCCCTCCTGAATAAGGGCTTTCTCTCTCTTTTAATGAAGCAGTCTATACAGCATGCATGGGAAAGTAAAAATGGATCCTTATCAGATGATTTTTGGCCTTTCTGACTCTGCTTAACTTAGAATCTTAGAATAGAATACACACACACACACACACACACACACACACACGGTATCAATTTCTCTCATTGCTTTCAAGGAGAAAAGCATTCTTTGCAGTGATTGATATGTAAATAGTACATACATACATTCATACATTACTCTGGGTCAAGGAAAAGAAAGGTCATGAGAGATTAAATCCACTTTTCCAGGTTACAAAATTAACTTCAGAAGGGGACAGAAGCAAGCTCTGGCAGATACTGGGGCAGGCTACCTAGGGTGCAGAGGCCAGGTGGTGACTGCAACCACCCCATGTCTGGTGTACTTATCTTACTAGGAACTGGATGAGCGAGCAGCCACTGAGCAGTGCAATCATGGTCCATGGTTGGCTCAGCCATCATCATCATCATCCTGCACTGGGGTGCAGGAAAGAAGGGACTTGGCAATTGATAGAGTGGCTGAAATACAAGACAATGGTGGTAGTAGCTCTCAGCAAAACACAACTGTAGGTAAGATTGTGACCACCCAATGTGCCACACCTTGGTGTGTCTCTCTTGCCAGCTCATGGTCCTCTCTGGGGCCACTGTACCATATGTACTCATGGGCCTTTGAAGGTCATTTGGTCAAATGATATATTACATGGGATTCCAAGACTGTAGGTGAGCCATTATATAACTGATGAATACTGGTGCTGGCATTGTGGATAACAAAATAAATATATGTTGGTAAACAATAGTGATTCTTGTTGAGATATGTCATGGACCATTCTAGGACATAAGGTGTAGGAATGAAACTTTGCTTGGCTTGAGGACCTGTAAATCCTGTCCTGGAACTTCCAAGAGTTATCTGATATCTCCATGGGCATTCCAGTTGGCTGTGTGAGTTATCTGTAGCTCTGTGAGGTCAGGATATTGCAGTTTTTCCTGCCTTATCTATCTCTGCAAAGTTCCAGATCCAGATGGCCCCTTCCCTTAAGGTATTGAGCAAAATGTCACACATCTAGTTTACTGGTTGTACAAACAGGAGTTCTACAGCCCCCTGGTATGAGCCAAGGTGGCTTGTCCTTCCTTTTCTCCTGCCCCCTACTTCCTTGCCCAGATCACAGTAGCTTTTAGTATATAAACACATTACTGCCATGAATAAAACTGAGTCTATCTCCCGGACCATTTCTCTGAGTCCATTTCTTTCATTTCTTGTTTCATGGTAACTTCTTGTGGTCCCCTCCCTCACTCCTTGCCAGAAGTTCAGCCTAGAAACTGTTAGCCTGCTGGCAGGAAATAGCTCTGAGGCTTACAGCCTTGTGAAGCTGCCAGCCTGGTTCTAGGAGGGAAAAACATCGTGTGGATTGGGACCACACGTGATTAAAGGACCAACAGATGATATATACAACCAAAAATAGGGGTCCAATACATTTGGTATACACTGAAACAGCTAAGTTGGTTTTCTTGACTTGTGCCAGAAATATGTGTTTATTTCTGAGGCAGTGACTCATTAAGGAAAGTCTAAGCTGTGTAGTTATTTAAACAAAAAGTTATTCTGACCTTTTCTCAGAATTGTTCCTTTTGATTTCGTTCAGAAAATTTCTCTCCAACAAAGATATTCTTCTTTTTTACTAATCATATCAATCATGGTATGGGAAAGAAATGTGGAACTTTGTATTAAAGAATATTTAACTAGAGCTTAGAAGGAACAAATGATTTTTTCTGACCCTATGGAATCAGAAGAATATGCAAAACCAAAAAAAGATGTCATAAACCTGTGTCCACATGCTGCTTTCAATGTGTGTGGCTGAAATGTTTGCAACATCATTACTGCTTCCCACAGGTAGTCTTAAATCTAATTACCACATCTCATGCACATGTACATTGTTTTGTGTCAGGGGAATGGAAGTGTCATGAGGGAGAAATAGGGAACATGATATAAGGTTAACACTCTGCATTCAGCTTAGCACCAAGAGTCCAAAGCATAGTAAGATTTATTAAGCTGTTTTTCTTAAAGACAATTTAAATTTAAACAAGCTGAGTCTACAATATGAAAAATATTGAATACCTAGTTCTAAGTTATCTTAACCCATGTGATTAACTTGGCGATAAGTTCACTATGTGATTCCCAGAAAAGTCATCCCTAGAGATTTCTATTCAATAGAAATTGGACATTTGATATCACTAGCTAAGTCAATTGTAGTGTCAATGGAAATCACTGCTGCTATGCCTCCATTAGCATCAGTCTCAGTCAGTGCCATTGCATTTTCATTTGCATATCATGTCAGTTCTACAGTGACCTACAGGGAAAGCTGGCTGGCATCTACTCCCCAAGCCATTTTATCACATTGTTTGGTTCCTCTTCCACAGCAAGTATATTTTGGAATGTGTTAATGTGTAATGTAGAAACCTCAATACCCAATGTTAATAACTAAATATTTCTCTCCCTGACTCCACTCCCAAACTTCTTGTCTCCAAATTTTCATTTTGTTTTCTTCCTTCCAAGTTCCTCATAAAATAGTCAAGCTACTTTTAGAGCAGCCACAAAAACCCATTAAGGGAAAACTTTTGGTTAAATGAATAGACTCTTTGGTCAGGGTGGAGATCTAACATCTTTTTAGCACAGGTCAATCATGTGGCTAAATGACCATCCCTCAGGAAGGAGGGACATGCCTAGGAAGGTAGATTCATCTTAAGCCATGCTAAAGGGAGAAGTGGAACAATAATTTCTTTAATGAGCTGCCATTAGCAAAGTCCCCACAAACCTAACAACCATGAGATTCAGTGGGGTCTCTCTTCAGTGTAACTTAAGACTTAAAAAGGTGCAACATTTTTCCTGTTGCTTTCTTTTGGATGCTGGCCAGAACTTAAGTATGCTTTCTCTGACACTTTTGGCTTCACTAATCTTTCTTTGATGCCCAGCTAGTCTCCCTACCATGGGGATGCCTGCTGCCTGGGGGTGGACCTCCATGCCAGTAACTCAAAGGGCCTGGCATCATTTCATCCGTCTCTCTTCCATTCTGCTCTTCCAGTCAGTTGTTAATTACAAGTTGCCTGCACTGGGGTATTTTTCTTTTAAAAGGTAATAAATTGTCCTTGAGCTTCTGTTTGAGTCCATCCTTAAATCCTTTATTCATGAGAATAAGAATCGATAGGGGCCTGATTTCCAAGGTATAACTATTGACCAATTCTCATATCTATCTGTCGATGCTCTCTTCCAATGTTTCTGCTCATTCTACATTCTGTCAGGACCAGTATGAAGGAGACTCTGATGTTGACACAGTTCACTTTTGACTCTCTTCCAAGTAATAAATATATGAATCAGAATTAAGATTCATCATGATTAACATATGAAAGAATTCAGTTGGCAGAAAAGCTAAAATCCCTTCCTGAGCTACAGCTAAAAGAATAGGGTGTGTGGAAAAAGAACACAAGAGACCTCCTCCTGCATGACCTATAAATGACCTACAAAGTATACGGGTTTTGATTATCTGGTTTACCCTAACATACTAGCCTACCTTCATCAATAAGCATACATTTTTCTCTTTCCTAAAAAACTGCCTCTATTTCTATCACTATCCATATGTCTCTTGTCCAGTTCTTTAGCCTAGGACACATGAATCTGGAAATTTGAACATGTGGCCTCTGGCTCAAATTTGTGCCTATCACATTAGTATCACTGTAACAGGTACAGTTTACAAATGTTTGCTTGAAAAAAAATCACAATTAAATACATATATCTTCTATCTAAAATAAATGAATCTATTGGCTATATATTAGACAGCCAAAGGAAAACAATTCCATGTTTTTATATGAACTATGTTAACAGACATTAATAAATTTCTCATATCAAAATATGTATAATAAATTGGACAATAAGGGAGACATATGAGGAAAGAAGGATCAAGTCAAAACTGTACAGACAAGAGAATTTTTTTACAAGTTACCAGATGATTTAATTATTAAAACACTGAGTTTCATAACTCTCTCAAATACCATGCAACAAAATCATAATAGGATATCCAAAGTTTCCTTACTGGTATGAATACACTCCTCTAGACACTATTTCAGCTTCAGGACTTTTCCAAAGATTACCTGTCAAAGCAACATTCTCCTTATGTTTAAGTAGACATGCATTAGTTTAGGGTCTGAATTTGCAGCTAGTTTTCAATCTATGAGATATAGGCTACTTGGCTTAAACTCAACTATGCTTGACATATTATGAAACATGCAAAAGAGGCAATTGCAAAATTAACCAACACAGGAAGTACACTTCTCACCTTGAAGTGCAAATAGCTTTCAAAGATCCCAGCTATCAATCATAGGAAACTAATAACCAATCAATCATCATACACACCAAAGCTAGAGAAAACAGGCAGTCCTCCAGGTGTTTAAACATGATTCACCTTGGGTGAACTTTCATAGAAAAATTTAATTATAACAATCCTAATTCTCAGGCAATTTCTAAGAAGGATAAATAAAATATCACAATGCCTTCAATTGATTGAGTAGAAAAGAAGTTCTAGTTTCTAGTGCTACCATTTGTTAATAGTAAAACAAATGCAAATAATAAAAAGTTAAAAAGCCAGTTTGAGAGTACACACACACACAGACACACACACACACACACACACACACACACACACACACACACACACATCTCCCTCTCTCTATATAACCAAACAATAATAGTGTCCTCCACCAGATTTCCTAAATATTTTCCAAAATACTGATTTTGTCTTTTGAAAGTTGTCTTTAATACTTCACTAGAGAAATGCTAATCTCACTGCCTGCAGATGGAATGCTAATGCTTCAACAACTGGTGGGGAAGGATCCTCACCAAATTGCTTGTTACTCCATTCTGAATTTGAAACATCCTCTGGAGAATAACTGTCATTATGCTTCTTAACGTTACATTATAACTCATGCATTCTGACACTGTTATTTAGCTGAAGCAGCATGTTATTAGGAAAACTGCTGTGAATGTTTTTATTATTTGGCAAATTCCTAAAAGCAAATTAAATAAATATGCAACATAGAGTACAAGGACAGATCCCACTCCTGGATTGATGATTCACACAGCTTGATTGAAATGTTGTTGGTTAAAATTTATTTTTAATCAAGATAAAGTTGGCCAACTTTCATACATGTGCAAAATCAGTTGTATATATACTAAAATGAGTATTCCAAGACATGCCTTTTAAGTCATAAATTGGCAAAAAATCAATATCTAAAACTGATTATTCAAGAACAGCAGCTGTCTAAAATCATCTAGCAACTCTAATTAGTCAATATGTGCGACTGTGCTGGGTTCATGTAGTATCAGCATATTCTGATTGAGCAATAATTATTAAAATCAAGTATGAGTGCTAGGAATAATAAAATGGAGGGGAATGACTAAGACAGCTGATGATTGGAGTGGATCTTTTATTTAGGCTGTCTTTGTATACAGAAAGAATTGAGGAAATAGGAAATCTAGCTTGATGAAGTCAGCCAACTACAGCCAACTTGTGACAACTTCTCATGAATTTTTTAGAAAATTGATGAGCCACTTTTTTCACTACATCTATTTTTTAAATTACTTACGAAATAAGCTACACATAGTCAAAACCCACAGCACCATATTTACCTCAGTACATTTGATATTACTTATATTTTAGGCGTGCTTACATTTATTGTATTTATAAAAGGAAATGCTACATAATTGTATTCAAGTACATATGCACATCCTTTCCCAGTGCCAAGATCCATGATAACTCATTTCTAGTTTGGAAATTTCCATCGTGGAGGTTTTTCCACCATGGAATAAGAATATGCTACACTTTGGTATTTGTATGTTTGGATGTATTCATTATTCTGTTGCAGCTCTAGATATGTATTCTAATTTTTTACTTATTATTTTTTATGTGTATGAGTGTACTGTCTGCATGTAGGTTGGTGCACCTGTGTCGTGCAATACTGCGGAGGTCAGAAGAAGGCATCGGATTCCCCCTGGAACTGGAGTTAAAGTCTGTTCATAGCCACCATGTAGGTGCTGGGAATCAAAACTGGGTCCTCTGCAAGAGCAGTTGGTGCTCTTAACTGCTGAGCCATCTCTCCAGCCCCTAGATGTGTATTCTAGATACCAAAATATGAACTGGACACAAATTTTAAGAGTCAACAGTTGCATCATTGACTTGACTTGTAAATTATTATGTATGACATTTGGATAAGAACATGTTTATTTAAGTGCAAATTTGAGATTTTCATTTTTTTTCAATCTCAGCCTTGCAACTGACTTGGATTTAATATAATAAACAATGTAAATTAAAAACAGTTGTAAATAATAAATAAGCTTTGCTTGGAAATAAAACCTACTGAATTTGAAAAATGGAATTAATACCACCTATTCATTATATAAGGACAATAGCCATTGCAATATAGGAGATTGGCTTAAGTAGCTAAAATGAATAACATGGAAGCATTGCTACAACAGAAAAAGAGGAAGCTAATTCTGATGGAAGGGATAGTCTCTTACTTTGATGGAGATCAATATTCAACTACCAGGCCCAAGGAACACTTCTAGGAAGATTTCACTTTAAGGCATGCTAAAGAACTAGGTGGAATAATTAGTAGTTTCATGAGATAGTGTACATTTTCCTGCCTGGAATTCCTATCCCTAATACAATAGCTTATCAGGTCACAGGCATTCAAGTTTGGAAGTCTGCCTCCTTTTCCAAAGAATTCAGAGAAGCTTAACCTTTCCATTTGTTCTTTCTATCTATTTTCTTTTTTTGTTTTCAAAACAAGAGAGTTTAATCTTGCCAGAAGACCCCAGAGAGTAGACAAGGATAGTTGTAACATGGAACAAAGTTTTAAGAGAATAATATATAGCATCTACCTTCCCTGAACAATTTACATAGTTACAACTATCCACATAGCATTGTAGTGTGTATTGTGTTGCATATCCTACCTCTCCTTGCTCTTAGGGTTCACTATCTAAAAGGAATATTTCTCTTTTTTTCCTCTTTATTTGTTTATTTTTTAAGGGATTCTGCAATGTAAGAGCACAGTTGTTTTCAGATCACATTGAAGTTGATCAGTTTGCCATACAATTAGGTAATTGGTGCTAGCATCCACAGATGAGGGATACCATTCCTCCTCGTTTGTTTTTCTGGGACTGTGTTACTTCACTCAGAATGACATCTTCTAGCTCCGTACATTTACATGCAAAATTCATGATGTCATCTTTCTTTACTGCTGCATAGAGCTCCATTGTGTAGATGTACCACATTTACTCTATCCACTTGTCAGTTGAGAGGCACTTGGGTTGGTTCCAGCTCCTTGCTATTGTGAAGAGAGCTGAAATAAACATGGCTGTGCATGTATCTCTGCAGTAAGATGAGTCTTGTGGGTACATACCCAGAAGTGATATGGCTGGATCAGGTGGCGAGCTCATTCCAAGTCTTCCAAGGGTTTTCCACACTGCTTTCCACAGTAGCTGTATGAGTTTACATTCCCAACAGCAGTTAATGAGTGTTCTCCTTTTCCTACAACCTCTCCAGCACTTGGTATCATTTGTTTTCTTGATCCTAGCTAGTCTTATTGGAGTGAAATGATATCTTAAAGTGGTTTTAATTTGCATTCCCTTAATTATTAGCCACGTTGAACACTTCTTAAGAAGTTTCTCAGCCATCTCTAATTCCTCACTTGTGAAGTCTCTGTTCAGCTCTTTGCTCCATCTATTGAGTGGGTCATTTGTTTTCTTTCTTGTTTTTTGAGTAGTTTATGTATTCTGGAAATCAATGCTTTGTGAGATGTATCTGCAGTGAAGGTTTCCTCCCATTCTGTGGGATTTCTCTTCACTTCCTTGATTGTTTCTTTTGATGTACAGACCTTTTGAGTTTAATGAGGTCCCATTTGACAACTGTTGACCTTAGTTCTTGCTCAGCTGCTGTCTGATTTAGGAAGTCTTTTCCTATGCCTATGTCTTGTAGTCTGCTTCTAACTTTTTCTTCTATCGCCTTCAGAGTTTGGGGTTTCATGTTGATGTCTTTAATCCATCTGGAGTTGACTTTTGTACAGCGCAAGAGGTAGGGGTTTAATTTCATTCTTCTACAAGTGGTGATCCAGTTTTGCCAACACTACTTGCTGAAGATGATGTCTTTCCTCCATTGTGTCTTCTTGGCCCCCTTTTCAAATATGAGGTGACTGAAATTGTATGTGCTCAGGTTTGGATCTTCAGTTTTTCTATCTATTTTCTATGCATGCTTTACCAAATGCTCTGGGTTTCTCCATCACTTTGGGTTTCTTTACTATTTCTTTAAAGCCCCATTCCCCATCATATGGCTGCTAGTCTATCTTTTATCTGACCTCCATGCCAGTTTAAAAAGGAAGCCTTTTTCCTTCTTTCCTCTGCTCTCCTTCTCTGGTCAGCTATTAAAATTTACAACTTGCCTGCCCTGAGGGTTTTTCTTTTAAACTCTAATGAAAGAGTTCTCAGGATACTAATTTAGTCCATTCGTAAACTCTTTCATTAAAGAGACTAAGAAGCCCCAAGAGGGAACCCTGATGTCTCTTGTGTTATCTGGTACCAATGAAGGGAAGGGAACAAAATTCCAGGAGCAGTATCATTTCAATGATACTTCTTTAATGAACATTGATTCTATGGGTCAGTGCTATACTAGTATTACTTTGCCTCTCTTTCAGTAAAACCAATTGTAGTTTTAAATTCTATATACTCTGATCCTGTGAAGAAGTCCAATTTTCCCTGAACATTGTCCTAGAAAGTCTGAATTAGTTTAGTGTTATCTTTGTAAGGATCATCTCTTTGTGTCCCTCCTGAGAAAAGAATGAACTATATCTATAACCTATGTCTGTCAGTATTACAGCAAACCTTTGCAGGAGTGTGTCAAGCTCCTTATGAGGCCACCCCACTCTGCCACTATGAAGAACGGTCTCACTGGACTCCCCAGCCTTGCCCATCTAAGACTGCTGGGTCTACTCTGCAAAGCTTCACTCCCTATTCGGTTGAGTTCTGGTCAATTTCAGAATTTATTCCCAACTGTCTTGACCAAAGCTCTGGTGTTTATTTCTGCCAAGATGATTTGTACCCCAGTAAAAGTTAATCAAGTAAGTGCTTTACATATACAGAGCATTATTCTTTCTACTTATTTTATTTCTCTTCTTTCTTACCTCCCTCCCTCCTTTCTTTCTTTCCTTCTTTCTTTCTTTGGAGAACTTTTACAGTGTTTCAGTTTTTTGACTAACACTTGTGTTCTATAGTAAATAATATTTTGGGGGGCTGGAGAGATGGTTCAGTGGTTAAGAATGCTGTCTTGCAGAGGACCCAGGTTCAATTCCCAGCACCCACATCACTGCTAAAGAGCATCCTTAACTCCAGTTGCAGGGGATCCAACACCCCCTTCTGACATGGCATTGTATAACATGAGTGCTCTTACATATATGCAGGAAATACATTCCTACACATAAAATAAAATAATAAATAAAACATTTAAAATGTATTTTGAATAAAATAAAGGATTCAAATTTTAAATACACAAAATCAAGATTTTATATTGACCAGTTTTCTCTCTGTCTCTCTCTCTCTCTGTCTCTCTCTCTCTCTGTCTCTCTCTCTCTATTTTTTTAGGTTGGGTTGGTGTTAGATTTTTTTTTTTTTACTAATTTTTTCTTTTCACAGGAAAACAGAAACAATACATAATGACAATTTAAAAAAGCAATAAGAACAAAAATAAAATAAAAAAGGGATTTCCACTTCTTATTCTGGTGAAATAAAAAATTAATCTGCAGGGCTTGGTATTTTTTTTTTTTCTATCTCTCTCTTTTTTTCTTTTCCTGCTCTTTTGGGGATACCTGAAACCTTGAGCTCTCAGCTGAGATAGAGTCTGGTTAATTTGGGGGAGGGTCTCATCCTTAAACTACCTCATAAATTTCTAGCTCCTGTTTAGTTATGTTACCATCTGAGAACCTTCACCCCAATCTCCAGAAGAGTACCAGGACAGGGACTGTTCTGACTTCTTCCATGCTGAAAAGAGACGTTGGGTGTGGCAACTGGGGTATCCCCCTTTCAGACTGTCCATCTGAAAGACCCCCAAGCATAACTATAGAGGGGAATAATCCTTGACTACTACCCATGAAAGCGAAACGAAGGTAGGGATGGTTTGGTACGCGATCTATGCAGGGGCCCGGAGAAACGAGAACACGGTGAATTCCAGCGTCCAATCAAAGGTCTGCTAGGATTTCTGGGCCAGGGGTCTTGAAGCAGCTATTTATCAGGTTTCTCCTTCTGTTCATTTGGCTGTGATGTCTGGACTCAGGATCTGTTTTTCAGGCTTTTTAATAGTCAGGATATTTTATTATTGAGATTTAATTAACAACAATAGTTGACTTGTCCTTTGGTTGAAGGTGACTCTACTCTTTTAAAAAAGGCCATGATCTAAGATTTTTATGCCTGTTTAACATTAATTTCATTTAAGTTTATGACCAATATGTGGAGACACAATTTTTCAGGGCTTTTAAAGAAAAATATTGACAACGTTTTGGTTATACTTGCTTTTTGTTAGGTGCTTAAGTCCACACAGTTAACCTAGATTAACAAAACTTTGTTTTCTCTCTTTTGTTTTTTTTTTTTTTTTTTTTTGTCCTTTCAAGACAGGGTGTCCCTATAGCACTCCGCCACCAGCGTACGTCCGGAATTGAGCTCTTTAGACCAGGCTTAACCTTAACTCACAAAGATAATGCCAAGCCTCTGCCCTCCCAAGTGCTTAGGATTAAAGGCGTCTGCCACCCACAGCCCCGGCTCAAATTTGTTTTCTTAAGGTCATTTGAGGTTCTGGTGTTTGCGGAGCACTCAGGTTTTCAAGGGGTGGGGGAGAGTGCCTGCTTCTTTCTGGCCAATCTTAACCAGTTCCATCTACCAAGGACAAGGTCAAGTCTTGCTAGACTGGGCTACCCTTTGGAGCACAAGGCAACTTTCCTCTATATGAGTTTCCTGCTTATAGACTGAGGTTCTGTTCATGGAACTCCAAGACCTCCCTGCACAGGAAGCCTAGTGACTTAGTGACTCATAATTGCAGAACATTTTAAGAGCTGTCCCTTACAAAACCCCCTGGGACCAATTGACCTCAGAGGGGAAGGAACAAAATGCTTCCTTAAATCCCTTGGCTGAATTGGTACGGACATTAGGTATGGGCATTAAGCATCCAAAAAAGTTACACAAATCTGGTACTTTTAAAATATTTTTTAAAGTTTTTTTTTATTTTTTTTAAATTAATTTTATTTAGTATGTGTTAATAGAATGTACTGTTTGGCTGTGTAGGTTGTGCAGCCGTGATCGCATGCAATGGCCGCGGAGTCAGATAGAAGAGGGTCTCGATTCCCCTGGAACTGGAGTTTTCCTGGAATTGGAGTTCTCTGGAAGGTTACATAGGTTCTCAGCGCCATGTGGGTGCTGGGATCGACCGGGTCCTCTTGCAAGAGCGGTTCAGCGCTCTTACCTCCTAGGCCACTCTCCCAGCCCCTTAATTTTTTTATGTGTCATGAAATGTCCATGCTGCATGTAGGTGGTTGCACCCGTGTCGTTGCCAACACTGCAAGGTCAGAAGATGGTGTCGATTTCCCCTGGAACTGGAGTTAAAGACGGTTCTCAGCTGCCATGTGGGCTGGGGATCGAACCTGGATCCTCTGCAGAGTAGAATGGGCTCTAAACCGCTAGGCCATTCCAGCCCCACAATCTGGGTATTTTAATTACTGTTACATATTTAGGTAAAGCTTGCTAAAAAGCCTAAAGAATGCCTTGGTAAACACGACTGAAATAAATTTAACACCATAGGATAAGAGGCAAAACCAGTAAGAGAAATTTAGACAATTTTAGGCACATCTTAACTATAAATGATTTACTACAAACATAAGTAGCCTCTTTACTTCTCCCAAACCACATATCTGTTAGTTTTCCAATAACAGTGAAGCATACCTAGTGATTAAATTAAGCTGATAAATTACCAGCGTCTCATCCAAACTGTCTCCTTTTGGGATGCATGCCACTAGTTCAGGGAAAGTAACCTAGCTTTTCTTGAGTCAGTTATTACTTGGAATGGGAAGAACGATTCAAAATTAACACTTGCATAATAGGGACTAGTTGTTGGTTAAATATTCGTCTGCTGGTCCTTTAATTAAGTACCCGTGGCTGCCAAAATCCACATGATGTTCTTCCCTCTTAGAACCAGGCTGGCAGCTTCACAAGGCTGTAAGCCTCAGAGCTGTTTGCTGAACTTCTGGCAAGGACGGGGGGGGGGGGGGGGGGGTGAGAAGGGACCTGAAGACAAAGAAAAATGGACTTAAAGAGAAGATCCAGGAGAAAAGGAAAAGTGACTCTCTTCCCTTTATTCATGCCAGCAATGTGGTTATAAACAATGTGTGTATAAGCCCCCACTTACACCATTCCATCTCCCATTCCCTCCTCTTCACCTCATGTTACACATGTCCTACTGTCCCTAGCTCTCCTCAACACCCATACTCACCCTTACTACATACATAATCATACATACATATGTACATATATCAGAAGATAGGATCCATACATGAAAATGAATATGTGATTTTTGTCTTCCAAGTATTCTTCTGAGTATGTGTTACTTAAAACTATATTTTCCATCCATTTTTCTGAAAACTTCATGATTTCATTTTTCTATATAGCTAAAACATTCCATTGTCTACATATACTGCATTTTTATATCTAGTCCTCTACTGATGGTCATCTAGGCTGCTTCCATATCTTGCTATGGTGAGTGATATGCGAATAAACTTAGGCATGCAAATATTTCTGTGGTAATATAGTGAGTTCTTTGGTATATGCCCTGGAGTGGAATAGCTGGGTCAAATGGAATATTTGTTTTTATTTTTTGAGAAATTTCCATGTTGATTTCCATAATGACTGTACTAGTTTACAAAGCTTCCAGTAGTGAATAAAAGACCTGCCTTTCCCCACATTTGTTGCCAGCATTTGTTTCCTCGATGATAGCTATTCTGATGAGAATAAGATGGAATATCAGAGTTTTAATTTGCATTTCCTTGATGGATAAATATGTTGAATACTAATTTTTAGATACTTCCTTGTCCTTTATATTTCTGTGTTTCAGAACTGTTCTTCTGTTCATCTGTTCATTTGTTGGTTGGCAGTTTGGGTTTGGGTGGGCTTTTGGAATTTAATTCTTGTATTTTTATATAGTCTAGATATAAGCTGATGCTTTCATTTCTGTGCAGAATTATTAATAATAGAATAATTTATTTTGTGTCAGGTTGTTGGCAACTGAATCAATCTCTTTCTTTTTCCATCCTCAACTTTATGTTCCACATTTTCATACTACATGAGAGTCTATGTTTTATAGAAGATGATATGGTTTCAGTGTAGGGTTATTTTGAAAACAGAAACAGAAATGCAAAGCAAATCTTTTTAGGATGGATTGTCAAAACAACATCTGGTTTTTGACAGATTTTGTTCAAATTGTTGATTGTTCAACATCTGAAAATACTTTTCCCTTAGTACATTTTTCAAAACTAACTTCTCCCTAAAATATATCATAAATAAGACTCATTCTATTTTGTCCTTTTAAGATGTGAATTTATCCAAATACTCTTTGACAAGGTCTTTAGCAGAAAAACCTCTAAACCATATGTCTATGACAAAAAAAGTCTAAATCCTCCAAGTTCTGCCTTTGGAATGCTCTATTTCCCACATGGATAAACCTAGCAACAAGCACCTTGCCCTGTCCAATCCAAAGGGGGCAGGAAAGAGGAACCCAACCCTTTGTCCCTGTTCCCCTGTCTCACCCCTTACCTGATAGAATATAAAAGTGCAGGCTTTCCAGAGAGTGGCTCCATCCCTGAACTAGGTGAGTTTGATTTTACATGCATATTGCTTCTTTAATGAATCAAAAATCTCAAGCCAGGAGCAGGGGCATGTGCTGGTAATCCCAGCTATTTGGGAGGCTGAGGTGTGAGGGTTTCAGTTTGAGGTCACCCAGGTGACAGTGACAACCTGTCTGTGCCTAGAAAAGAAAACCAAGTGGATTCTTTTTTTTTTTTTTTTCATTTCTGTATTATAGTTTTCCTCCTAAAAACTCCAATCAAGTCTATGTCACTAGCCAACAATGAAACAGAAAACTATAACCAATTAGAGAATGCAAAAATTGGACTCATTTGTTTTTTTTTTTTCTGAATGCATATTCATAGAGTAAATCAGTAGTGCTTTGAATTTTCCCACAGACTGTAAAAGGATGGAATAGAGCCATGGTACAATGTGTAACTTATTTTCTACACAAAATTAACACATTCATTCATGCATTTGTTTTAAAACTGGCATTTACTGAGGGTTTTATTTTTCTTTTTCTTTGAATTTTTTATCTTTTATGTGTATGAGTGTACTGTCTGCATGTAGGTTGGTGCACCTGTGTCGTGCAATGCCGAGGAGGTCAGAAGAGGGCGTCGGATTCCCCTGGATCTGGAGTTAAGGACTGTTCTTAGCCACCATGTAGGTGCTGGGAATCAAACCCGGGTCCTCTGAAAGAGCAGTCGGTGCTCTCAACCACCGAGCTACCTCTCCTCCTCCTCCTCCTCTTCCTCCTCCTCCTCCTCTTTCTCTTCTTCTTCTTCTTCTTCTTCTTCTTCTTCTTCTTCTTCTTCTTCTTCTTCTTCTTCTTCTTCTTCATTTTTGGTGTTTTTGAGACAAGGTCCCTGTTACCCCATCTGACTGGCCTTGAACTCACAGAGATCTGCCTGCCTCTGCCTCCCAAGTGCTGGGATTAAAGGCGTGTGCCACCACACTGGGCCTATTGTGTTTTGATCCTGATGCTACCTAGAGTCTTTTCTCTGTTTTTTTGACAGCTAAATAATTACAAGACAGGAAGGTTTCAGTCACAGCACACAGTCAAGGTTTATTAAAGAGATACAAACATTGCACACAGACCACAAATAGTCAGATTCGTGGCCTGTGGGGTACCTGGGTCCTCTGCAAGAGCAGTCAGCGCTCTTAACCGCTAGGCCATCTCTCCAGCCCTACCACACTACTTTTGGTGACACTAAATATTCCCCAAACTGCTTAATTTGTACTTTAATGTCTGAATTTCAGTCATTAATAAAACAAGTTAGGCACACCAATCATGGGCTTTGTAAAAAAATAAAAAGTTTTATTACTGTGCCAGTCATTTTTCTGTTACTGTAACTATATACCTACAAAAAAACAAATTATAAAGAGGGAAGATTTCAATACATGACCCACTGGCTCTTTTGTTTTGGGCCTAAATGCAAGAAGATAGAAAAGATAGTGAAAAGGCTGAGTTCCTATTATCCTTTTAAGGTATTTTTAAAGTTTCACTTACTCCCTAATAGCACCACAGCCTCATGATCAGGCTTTTGATGCAGGGAACTTGGAGGCAATCTAAATATAAGCTACAGTGTAGAACATGTTTACAATTATGACAGAAAACATATCTCAAGAAGTTCACTTGGAGAGAGCAAATTCAATTACAAATTAAGGTACTAGAGTACAGATTCAACATTCACAAACACAAAAAGTTTATCAGTAACATTATCCTTTTAAAATTCATATAAGGAAAAGTATTTTATAATAAAGACCATGTTTTATTTTTGAAACATATTTTTATTTTATGTATATTAGTGTATTGCCTCTATGTATGCAAGTACACCTGTGTTGTACAATGCCTATGGAGGTCAGTAGAGGGTATGGTGTCACCTTGAACTGGAGTTACAGACAGTTTTTACCTGCCATGTGCTTGCTGAGATTTGAACCAGGGTCTTTTGCAAGAGCAGCTAATGCTCTTAACTACTGAGCCATCTCTCCAGTGCCAAGGCCTCATGTTTTAGATTTCACTTTTTTTGTTAACTTACTTCAGAGAGAAGAAAGAATGAAATTTTGAGGTCTTTAAACACTAGTTTTGAAGGGATGCTACTTATTTTTAAGCTTGTTTGTAGTAACCCATAACAAATTAAATTTGAAAATATACCTTTTGCATACAGCATTCAATTTACTGTTTTATAGAACATTACAGTTTAAAATAACTTACATGAAATTCAGTCATGATATGTATTGAAAAAGTAAGAACACTTTCAACTCCAACTCTTGCATGTAGAAAGCTTTGAATCATCAATCTCATGCTTACAAAGGTAAAAAAAAAATGTACAAATGAGAAAATAGATGATATTTTTTCCTGAATCTACCAAGGAAATGAGATCAAGGGACAAATAACCAACCAAAATTTGTGGGACAAGTAGAGACCAAGGGACCCAGAGGAGGTCTGCTTAGCCAACATGTGTGCAGAGCTATAAACTGGTAGAGGCGCACAACTTCTACAGGGTCAGTGAGAAACTTCTCTGCCCCATGTGAAAGGGAACAGAGACACAATACAGCCATGGTTCCACTCTAAACTAGCCCCAGAAGCCTACACAAAACTCTCTCTCTCTCTCTCTCTCTCTCTCTCTCTCTCTCTCTCTCTCTCTCTCTCTCTCTCTCCTGCAGTTTGATTAAGGAGAGGTCTAAGTAACTGGGCTCAAACATATCCAGCACTTCACCACAACAACCTGCCACTCCCCAGGGATAACCATTTTGTTAGAATATTATGCCAACCAGGAGAAGGATATTTCTCAGGCTTTAGGTCCTGACAGTTTCCCTCTCACAACAGGAGTACAGGTCAGGTGATGGCAGGACAGTGAACTGAGGACACGAGAAACACTGTGTTCAGCAGGAAACTTTCATAGTCACAGGCCTGAGACATGGGCCCACTAAAAGACTTAATCATATTATAAAAGGCTAGTCTCTTGTTCTGTACCTGCACCCACATAGTGCTCAAGGTACATGCCTACAGTAGTTCCAAGACCACAGACACTAGAGAAATTTTAGTACTCTGGGACTACAGCTCAAAAAAACCTAACCTAAACCAAACCAAAACTTGTTTACTGCATGTAACACTATGCTGTAAATATATCTACATTGCAACAACAACGAACTTATAAAATAGGTCAAAGGTGAAATATCAATGAGACTTACAGGACAGATAAAACTATCAGACAGGAAATTTAAAATAACCATCTATAACACACTGTGGGTTCTAATAGAAAAAGTAAGCAGACAGAGGAATGTAATGAAGATAAGAAAGAGAAACTATAAAAGAGTCTTAAAAATGCTAAACATCAAAATGCAAGAGAGATGAAGCAATCCCTTCCGGGATTCAGATCTATGTGAACACAGCTGGGGAAGTAATCAGTGAGCTGGAACTCAACAGAAACTTCCCAAACAGAAAGGAGAGCAAAAATTTCAAAAGGAGAACAAATTATTCAATAAGTGCAAGGCAATTTCAGAGTGTAATACATGTGTAACAAAGAGAAGAGAGATGAAAAATACTAGAAATAGCTGCAGACAAGAAATTTTTAAATTAATGACAGAATACATGCTATTCTGAAAATTCATAGTAACAAGCAGAATAAAGAGCTGAAACCCCACAGGTAAGCATCATATTCAAAGTATAGAAAACTGAAGACAAAAAAATATCTGCAAGGAGTCAAAGAAAAAATTCTCCTTATCTACAGAGTAACACTGAGAAGTAAATGGACACACTTGTTCTATATGTATGCATGTATATATGTATGTATATAGCTAGCTATCATCTATCTGCACACACACACAAATAGACACCACACACACTAATCTTTCCTCAAGTTCTTAAAGCTCCTGGAATTTCTAAGTGATATGTGTTTTTGATATGTTATTGAGGACATAAATATATCATACTTATCATATATGCATACTTATATATGCATACTCATGTGTATATGTGTGGTATTTAGTGTTTTTAGTTTGATAATTGAGTACTATTTTTATATCAGTCTGAGTCTGGGGAAAATGCTGAATTGTTAAGATTTACAGATTTGGGGCTGGAGAGATATGGCTCAGCTGTTAAGATCAGTGGTTGCTCATACAAAAGACCTTGCAGAGGTGCTTCCCAGCGCCCACATGACTGCTAACATCCATCTATATCTCCATTCCTAGTCATCCTCTTCAAGCATGCATGGGTACGCTTACATACATGAAAGGAAAACTCTCATAGGCATAAAATAAAAATAAAGTCATAAAAATATTTAATATACCTAAAGTCTTAAATATATATGTGAATATACATACAGCATACTTAGGGATTTCCATGGAAGAATCACTTGCAAAGGAGACATTCAAATCTTGAAATTCCAAGCCAGTTTTATAGATTATTACTGAAATTAAGTTGTAAGATGGATGATATAAGAATGCAAATCGAAAGCACTGGGACAGTGTTCTGATCCTGCCCCCTGACATGCCTGTAGATCGCCATTGCTGATGCTCCTGAAAATAATGTATTTTTTATATGATAATTCCTCTAGGAGGTAACATCACATGGACAGATAGATATCCAAATATGTTGAGTAGAAACCAACCAAGAAAACTGAGGAATTTCAAGGTAGCTATATAATTCTGAGTAAAAGAAATTCCACCAAAATTGATCATCTTAAAAAAAAATGCCAGAGAGAAAATTTTTTGACTGAATGGAATTCTCTACTGCAGGCCAGTATTCTAGACACCTCTTTAGATATGGACACAACCCAATCCTTAGGTTTTATATTTCCCAGCAAAACATACCACATCTATCTATATTAATGTGAATAGTGCAAGCTATCAAGTTATTGTCAAATATTGCCAATTCATCCTACCTTCCTATTTTGAGAAGTGATTTAGACCATCCCCACCAAAAGGCAGTCCATAGGCAGGTGTTAAAATAATAAAAACTCGTCAGTAGTGAAATAAATATCACTCCTCAGAGTATGAACCAACCACCTCATTAAACTCACTTCAGCTGTCTTTAGAAACATTTCATGGCAAAAGTTTCTCAAGGAAGGAAGTGATAAGTTGATTTATATAATGACACACATTTCCTGTCACCTTGCAAACCTGTAATAAACAAATAACATAAAGAAATTCAATAAGCAATTTAAAACTGCCTCACAAATAGTAGCCAAGACCAAGATGCTTTCATAAGGAAGTCTATCAAAAATTTAAGAGGGGAAAAGCCAATTCTTCATAAATTCTTAGAAGAAAGAAGAAAGAATACCTCCCAAGTCATTCTGAGGTTAATATTAGCTTGACACAAATGCCAAGGATGCTGTGAAAATGGACTCTATCCTTCATTAATACAGATGCAAAACTTTAGCAACACATTAGTAAATCAAATCTAACAACTGAAAGGATCTTATGTCCTGACCAGGTGATGGGGTGAGACTTCCCAAAAAAGATCTCTTTAGCACTACCTGAAAGCCACCGAACGGCCACATTATTACACCAACAGAAGCAGGAAAATAGATATAGGAAAAGTATTTAATAAAAATCCAACATGTATTTATAAAAAAGTCTCCCAGGAAATTAAAAATGTTAGATACTAGGGATTAAAAATGATACACAAAACATAATATTTTGGTAGCTGGGGACTGCAAATTAAATAAGAATAAAGTCTTTCTGACTTTTTCTTCCCACATGTGTCCCTGTCTCCCAACCCTCTTTCTTTTTTTCTACCTTCAAAGATCAAGGAAGGGCTTTCTTTGTGGTTCTCCCGACCATGTAACATATGGACTTCTCCAAAAGTTAATTCATAGAGAGAAGGACTAGAGTTGACAGCACCCTTGACAGCATGTGAATCTTTTTCTAGGTTATATATTCTTTTTTTTTTTTTTTTTCTATTTTTGAGACAGGGTCTCCCTGTAGCTCTGGCTGTCCTGGAGCTCGCTAAGTAAACCAGGCTGGCCTTGAACTCTCAGAGATCCGCCTGCCTCTCCCTCCCAAGTGCTGGGATTAAAGGCAAACTCCACCACACCCAGCCTAAGATGGTTCTTAGCTGCCATGTGGATGCTGGGAATTGAACTGGGGTTCTCTGCAAGAACACTCAGTGCTCTTAACCAATGAGCCATCTCTCCAGCCCATGGTTATCTATTCTTTAGTCACATTTTCTAAAATTATTGACATCAATGAACATGCTAACAGATTTCATATCACTGAAGAGTGAGAGGTTTATGGATGGGCTTCTTCCCAATGGGTTTCTGCTTTATTGTGGTGCTTCTATAATTGTTTTATCTGCTTATTCTGTTTTTCATCTGTTTATTAATGATTTGTTTCAGCAACTCAGCTAAAAAAATTATTCAAAGGAGGAAATTTTTCTATCCCTGTTAATGTCTATAACTTGATAAAAAAGCAATCTGTAAAATTTAGAAGCAGGTATATTATGAATAAAAGTTTAAATGTTTTCTACCTACTATCAAAATCCCAACTATGGTAATTCTATCACATTTATCCAACATTTTTCTGGAGTTCCAAGCCAGTATAATCAACAAAGAGAAGGACATAAAATATACCCACATTGCAAAGAAAAACATCAAACATGTGGCTTTTTCAAAAGTTGCATGAACTTTTATGTTGAAAAGATGATTCATATGCATCTTACACACACACACACACACACACACACACACATACACACACACACACACACACGGACAGATAAACACACAATGTCAAAACTAAAAGTTTAGTATGACCTCTCAGTCACATGAACTGGGGACAAAATGTGCAAAACCTTGAGCCTTTGGGGGACATTGCTCATTCAAAGCAGAGCAGTAACTGGTCTGGTAGACTGACATAGAAGATATTAAATGTCATGTAGAGGCTGAACATAATTCTCATGACATTTGGCTGGGATAAGAGGAAAAATTAGATATACATGTCAATGTGAGGGAAGCAATATATGTATCTGTGACAGGACCACATCTTGACCAGGAGTCCTCCTTTATCCATGTCTCTGGCACTCTGTTTCAGCCAAAACACCATGTCAGGATCCTGATGGTGGACTGTGGAGGTCATTAGAACTCTTTACTTGTTTCTCTTCCCAATGAAGTCATAGCAAATAAATCTATGTCTGCTTTCTATTACTTGCCTTTTTAAAATATATTTTTTCCAGCACTCCAAACAATTGATTTTTTTTTGTATTTTTGAGACATGGTCTCCCTTTTTAGTTCCAGCTGGCCTGGACCTCACTATGTAGACCAGGATGGCCTTGCACTCACAGAGATCTGCCTGCCTCTGCCTCTGCCTCCCAAGTGGTGGGATTACAGGCATGCACCACCATTCCCTTCCCAGATTAATTTTATTTATTTATTTATTTATCATTTATTTATTTATCATTTATTTATTTATCATTTATTTATTTATCATTTATTTATTTTGGTCTTCTTGTGACAGGGTCTCCCTTTAGTCCCAGCTGGCCTGGAGCTCGCTCTGTATACCAGGCTGGCCTTGAACTCACAGAGATCTGCCTGCCTCTGCTTCCTGAGTGCTGGGACTAAAGGTGTGGGCCAGCACACCCAGCCTGGATGAATTTTAAATCTTTATTAAGATCACTTTTTCCATCTGGACACAGCAGGCCCTCTGTACTCACAAACTCAGAGCAGCAGTGGTTGACTCCATTAGACCTGCTCTAGATCCAGGCAGTCAATAATGTAGCATGGAGGTGGAGGGGCTCATGAGCTCTCAACCCCAACTCAGGTGTTATTAACAGTTAATAGCTTCTAGGAGAAGGAGAGTGGGGTTTCTTTACCTTTTTCTTTGAGAAGAATGCTTTCATTCACATATCAAATATTAATAGCATTGATAAAACAGAATAAAGCCATTTAAACATTGGAATTTTATAGGCCTTATACATGTAACCAAGTCCCCCATCTGCACTCTCCTATAATCCCCTCACTGGATTTAATGCATTCTGTCATTTATGTTAAAGCCTATTGGGGCAAGTTACTGTACCCAGATATTCCTCAATACAAGTTTATCCACTGGGGTCTCATCAGGCTATCTAGTCACTCCCTGAAAGCAGATCAACTCTCCCTCACCCAGCAGTAATCAGCTGCCAGTAGTTCTTTAGCTAAGGTTGATGTCTGCTGTCCATTTCTCCGGTTTTATACTTGGTTTTTGTATGCTTAAGTTTGCATGGGTCTTGTGCATGCTGTTATTGCTATAGGTTCATATGATGAGTAAGTTCCCAAGAGTTGTAAGCTTCTGTTTCCATATGGTCATATACCTCCTCCCCTGACTCTTAGAATCTTTTACTCTCCTCTTCCACAATGGTCTCTGAGCCCTGCCGGTGGGGAATTTTTAATATAAGAGTCCTGTCCACGGATCCATACTCTTCAGACTGTTCTTTTCTAACCTTTGGATATTTGTGGCCATTTGTATTCCTTGCTTTCTGTTGAATGAGTAGGCTTCGTTAATGAGACTTGAGAGATGCATTAGTATTGTCCCTACTCCTCGCTCCACCATGTCCCATAGACCTTAGGTGTAGAGACTTCTGTTTTAGATGTGACACTTGCTGGGCATCTCAAGGACACTTACTCTGTGTGTGATCAGCTGTGGAACTCAGTTAATAGTCTCCATTTGTTGCAAAAGAATCTTCTTTTTTTTTGTCTTTTTTTTTTTTTTTTTTTTTTTTTTTTTTTTTTTTTTTTTTTTTTTTTTTTTTTTTTTTTTTTTTTTTTTTTTTTTTTTTTTATTTCTGTATGTGTATCAATGTACTGTCTGCATGCAGGTCTGTGCACCCGTGTCGTGCAGAGAATCTTCTTTGATGAGCGGTGACTGCCATACTTGTCTATAATTATAAGGATCCACATTTAGCATATAGAAAGTAATTACATTTGCTAGAGATGTGACAGCCCTGAAGTTTCCTCAAGATCTATGACCTCTCCATCCATGTGTTTATAGTACCACACGTGAATTTCTTCAAATTGAGTGAGCATTAAGTCCAATTAAGAAGCTGCTGATTATCCCCAAGATAAAAGTGCCACTACATGAACAATGTAATTTGCCCTGCCAGTCCTTGTTGGGGTTATTAAGCCTTAAAGCTGGGGTTGGACCATCAACTGATGTTACCCCACAGCAATTTTCATAGTGTACTCCAAAACCATGAGAGCTAGCATTCAGGTAGATCGCTTTCAGGTCAGTTTCAGCTCCATTGCTTCAAGTCCTGTGTCTGAAGAATGTCCTGTCTTAGGCAATATGGGCTTATCTCTAATTTCTGAGAGGCAATAGCCTGTATAATTTTAGGAAAGTTGTGGACTACCCTGGCCAGCAAGTCTAAAGGAGGGTTCTCCTGTCTGACACTGTAGCCTTCAGCTATACACATGGACTCATATACTCTATGTGTATTTTTTAAGTCAGCGTCGAACTAATATATTTCTCTCAAGTTTTTCATAAGAGATTAACCTATTCTCTCCCTCCCTCCCTCCCTCTCTCTCTCTTTCTCTCACCCTCTCTCTCTCTCCTCCCTCACCAGTTAAAGTACTGTGCGTTCCCCATTTCACCCTTGATAATACCTGTCTTCTATGGTTCCCACTCTCTTGAGCATATTACTTCCTTTACCCACATGATTCCTTGTACAATCCTCCCTTTCTCCTTCCCAGTTAAATACCCACCTTTTACCCATTTTCCCCTTGGGAACACCTGTCTCCTACTGTTCCCCTCTCTCAGGCTCCTTCTCTCCCTTTATCTCCCTGGTTCCTTTCTATTTAACTAGCTCCTGTAGTTACAGCACCATGAGGACATATACCCACATAAAATGATTTTGTTCTAAGATCCATGAATGAGGAGGAGATATATATGTATATTATATATAATTATATACTATATGATATATATATATATATATTTGTTTCTTGAATCAGTGATATTTCTCTTAGTATAACAGTTTCTAGTCCCATCTATTACCTTCAAATTTCATGATTTCATCTTTTTTTTTTTTGACTGAGTAGAATTCCATTGTATAAATATACCACATTCTAATTATCCAATGGTCAGTTCAGGGACACTTAGGGTTCCTTCCACTTCTTAGCTATGTGAAAAGAGCAGAAACAAACATGAATGTACAGCTATTTCTGTGATAAGATGAGTCTTTGGAGATAGGCCAAGGAGTGGTAAAACCAAAATGTGATTATAGGTTCACTTTTAGTTTTTTAAATAGTTTTACACACAGCTTTCCAGAGTAGTTGCATGAGTTTGCAAACCTGCCAGCACTGAATGAGTGTTCCCCTTTCTCGACATCTTCTCAAGGATGTGCTATCATTTCTTCTCTTGATCTTAGCCTATCTGATTACGGTAACATGAAATCTTAAAGTGGGTTTAATTTGCATGTCTGTAATTAGTAACAATGTTGAATAATTTTTTTCCACCGAGGCATTTTATTTATAGGTATGTTTTACATCACTAGAAAAAGAATCCCAGGATTTTCCATCCTGTGTGTTTTTGTCTTTCTTCTTCATGGTCCATGATGCCAGCTGAGGAGGCCAGTACAATGAAACCAAACTGATGGGATGGAAGAAAATTATTCTGCCACTTTTCTAGGTCTTTGAGCTGCACGTCAAGTCAAATCTGAGGCTGATCACATCACACTTGTTTAACCTGCCTGTGATGTTGAACAATTTTTAAAGTGTTTCTTAGCCATCTTTCTTTCTTTTAAGAACTCACTGTTCTGATCTTTAGCCCATTTTTCGTTTTCTTGATTCTTCATTTTTTAAAGTTCTTTATATATTCTGGATATTAATCCTCTGTCAGATGTGTAGCTGGTAAACATTTTCTCCCAATTTGTGTGTTTTCTCTTCACTGCCTTAGTTGTTTTGCTGCACAAAAGCTTTTTAGTTTAATGACTCCTCATTTGTTGACTTTTGACTTTAATTCCTAAGCAACTGATGTCCAATTTTAAAGGACCTTTCTAACACATAAAGCTTGTAGGGTACTGCTTATCTTTTAACAATTTCAGAGTTTCAGGTTTCATATTGAAGTCTTTGATCCATTTAAAGTTGACTTTTGTGAAGGATTAAAGATAAGGGTATAGATTCATTTTTCTACAGGTGGAGATCCAGTTTTGCAGCATCATTTGTTGAAGATGTTGCCCTGTCTTTCCTCCGATGTGTTTTGGGGAACTTTGTCAAATATCAGGTGGCTTAATTTACATGGACTCATTTAGTATATTCAATTATACACAATTGATCTATGTGGGTTTTTTTTTGTTGTTGTTGTTCAGGTACTGTGCTGTTTTTATGACTGTAGCTCTATAACATATTTTGAGATCTGTTCTGCTAATTCCACCATCATTGCTCTTTGTTCTCAGGGTTGCTTTGGTTATCTGGGGCCTTTTGTGTTTCCAATGAATTTTAGGATTATTTTATCCATTTCTGTGAAGAAAGTCTTTGGAATTTTGATTGGAATTGCATTGAATCTATATATTTCTTTTGGTAGGATGTTCATTTCCACAATATTAATTCGACAATACGTGAGTATGAGAGATCATCTTTTGGTGTCTTCCTCAATCTCTTTATTCAAAGCTTTAATATATTCATTGTAGAGATGCCTAATGACTTTTTTCAAGTACATACCTAGATTTTTTTTTGAGGCTATTATAAAGGGAGTGGTTCTCTGGATTCTTTCTCCAATTGCTGGTTATTGATGTTTAGAAAGACTACTGAATTTTGGAGATTGTGATTTTTTAACCTGCCACTTAGCTGAAATTTAATCATTTCTATCAGTTTTATGGTGGACTTTTTGGGACCTCTTATGCATAATATCATATCATCTTCAAATAGGGATAATTTGACCTCTTTTCGAACTACTAGTCCTCTAATTTCCTTCTCTTGTCTTATTGCTTTAGCAAAAGTTTAAAGCACCATATTGAAAAGGAGTGGAGGTAGTGAACAGCCATTTCTGGTTCCTGATTTTCAGGGGAATACTTCCAGTTTTTCTCTATTTAGAATGATGTTAGCCATGAGTTTGTTGTATAGAGCTTTAGTTGCTTGAGATATGTTCCCTCCAGTCCAATTCCCTCTAGGACTTTTAACATGAAAAAATGTTGAATTTTGTCGAAGTTTTTTTTCTGCATCTATTGAGATGATTTTTGTCTTTGATTACATTTATATGATTTATTACATTTATTAACTTACATGTATTTGAAGTATTCCTTCATCTCAGAAATAAAATTGACTTGATCATAGTGGGTGATCTTTTTGATGTGTGTCTATATGTGATTTGCTAATATTTTGTTGATAATTTTTGCATGTATGTTCATTAAGGATATGGGCCTATAGTTTTATTTTTATTGTCTATTAACCTGGTTTTGGTATTAGAGTGATACTGGCTTCATAGAAGGAATTTGGGAGTCCTTCTTCTGTTTCCAACTTTTTAATTATTTAACTAGTACTGATTGTATATCTTCTTTAAACATCTAGTTCTGGGGTAAATCCATCTAGGTCTGGGGGATTTTTAGTCAGGAGTTTTTGTAGTACTGTTTTAACGTCATTTTTTTTTATAATGTGTCTGTTTAAGCTTATGCTCTCTTTTTCGTTTAGCTGTGGTGATCCCTATAAATTTATATACATTTCTTTTAGGATCTTTTTGTTGTTTGTTGTGATGTTTTCCTTTCATCTCTGATTTTGTTGACTGTATTTGATCTTTCTTTGCTTAACTGGTTTAAGTGTTTGCTGATCTTGTTTATCTTCTCTAAGAAACAATTCTTAGATTCATTGATTCTTTGTATTCTTTGTTTCCTCTGTTTCTATTTCATTAATTTCTGCTCTGGTTGTTATTGTTTCTTCCTATCTACTAGGGTTTGATTTTGCTTGTTCTTGTTTTTCCTGAGTCCAAAAAAAAGTTGCTGTTTATTTGTGTTCTTTCTGTTTTTTATTTTATATTTTTGTGGGGGTTTTTTTGGCTATTAATTCCTCTTTTATTGTTTCTCTCTATATAGGCTTTCAGGTAGCTCCTTGCTAAACATGACGATTGTTTTTTTCCACATCTCCACTTTTGCCTCATTGATGTCAACCAAGTCAAAATGTATCGATCCCACTTACAATGGGCATACATTATAGAACTGCACTGTCAGATGGCTTTGTGGTTAATGGCAACATGGTGGTATGCACTCATGCAAATCTACATAGTTTAGGTCAGTCAAGATGTGTGACATCACAGCAGATGCAGTGAAGGGTGTGAAAAACATAAGATGGCAAAAGACACCAGTACCCATCACACATACCCTTTACCCTAAATTAATTTTTATTAAATAGGAGGAATATACTCTAGAATAATAAAAAGTATATTATAGAGCAGGCTTGATGGTACACTCCATCGAGCACTTGATGGTAATTGCAACATTCAGTACCTAGAGGCAGAAATACTGAAAACTGAGGCCAGCCTGGGCTACATAGGATACTCTATCTCAATAGTAACAACAAAACAACAAAAATGGAAGCCAATAGCACAATTATGTGTTAAGTATATGCGTTGTGCATTAATTATATGTGTTGTATAGTCACATGACCGGCAGTGCATGGGCTAGTTCACACCAGCACACCCACTTGCGAGTAGCAGTATCTACACTTCCATGTTACTATGACTATGATACAGTCAGCTCATAGGAATTTTTTCACTCCTTCATAGAGCTGTGTAGACAACCACTGCTGTATATGGGATCATTAACAGAATGTCATTACAGAACTCACAACTGTTTGCTTTCCATAGTAGCGGGATCAGCATACTGGAGCCATGGCAAGTGTTGAGTAAGTGACACACTGAGAACAGATGGCTTCCTGTCTTCTCCCCTCTTATACCTATGACGGGTGAAGCATAAAGATGGCAGCATGCTCCATGCTTTCAACTGTGTGAGCAGAATCCCTGAACCCATTTATCCAATTAAGGAAAATGAAGTGCAGAAAAGTACCCACATGCTACTTTACCACCCAGTGTCTCCAACGTGATTCCAAGACCCCATGTCCTCAAATGGCATGGAGTTAGCAGGTCCCAGAAGAGGCAGTGTGGGGGCTGGAACAGGAGCCATGGTATGCAGTAGTCACCTCCAGTATCTGAAACAGTGCTCGATGCATGGTAGATCCTCAAGAGATATGTGTGAAGCTGAATTCTGGAAGAAATTCTGAAGAAAAAACATTTTTTAAATATTATATATTTAATTTTTTTAGCCTTTTTGATTTATAATTTTTATTTCATACATATAACTGAATTGTCTACACATGTGCAAGTATACCCAGTCATGCAATCCCTGCAGAAATCAGAAAAGGGAGCTTGATTCCCATGGAATTGGAGTCACACAGATGGTTGTTAGTGGTAACATGGGTGCTGGGAATCAAATTAGGTCCTCTGCCAGAGCAGCCAGTGCTCTAACTGCTGAGCCATCTTGCTAGCTCCTCTTTCTGGTAGAGCTTCTTTTGCTCTCTTGTTGTAGTCTAATATAATGCATGGAATTATTTCAATTTTAAAAAATTTGTTGAGGTTTGTTTTTTGGACCAAAAATGTGATTAATTTTAGAGAAAATTCTTGGGCTGCAGAATAAAAAGTGTATTCTTTGGTGCTTCGTAGAAAGCAGTAGATTTCTTTTAGGTCCATTAATATATGGTATAAATTAATTCAGATGTCAGTCTGTTTATTCTTTGTATGGTTGACCTATATATTGAAGATAGTGGGGTAGTGATGCTATTACTGAGTTGGGATTAATTTGTGTCTTAAAGTTGTGTGGTACTGTTTATGTGAAGTTGAGTACACCAGCTTTTGTGTATCTTTGTTCATAATTGTAATATCTTCTTGGTCAATTGTTCCTTTGATCAGAATGAAGTGACATCATCTCTTCTTAGTTTTAGTTTAAAGTCTATTTTGTCAGATATTGGAATTGCAATACCTCCTTGTTTCCTAATGCCACTTGCTTGTATTTTTTTTTTTCTTCATCTTTTCAAGTTATGGTAGTGTCTGTCCTTGAAGGTAAGAGAGATTCTTGCAGACAACAAAAAGATGGATTTTATTTTTAATGTATGCAAACATTATTTGTCATTTGACTGGAGTTTCAGGTAATTGATATTTAAAGCTATTTTTCAAAGATTTGTATTGGTGACCACCACGTCAATTTCTGTTTGCATTCTTGGTCTAATTTTGTGTTTTCTCTTTTATAACTTTTCATAGTTTCTTTCTGTTGCTTCCTTGGTATAGTTGTTCCTTTCTTTTTTTTATTAATTTTATTTATTTCTGTATGTGTATGAATGTACTGTCTGCATGCAAGTTTGTGCACCCGTGTCGTGCAATGCCGCAGAGGTCAGAAGAGGGTGTCGGATTCCCTTGGAACTGGAGTTCTCCTGGAATTGGAGTTTCAGACGGCTCTCGGCCGCCATGTGGGTGCTGGGGATCGAACCCGGGTCCTCTACAAGAGCGGTGGGCGCTCCTAACCGCTAGGCAATCTCTCCAGCCCCTAGTTGTTCCTTTCTTCATTACTTTGCATTGCTTTGTATATTCTCTGAAGTGATGGTGAGGTGGACATGAATTCTTTCAGCTTATTCTTGTCATGGAAGATTTTACTTTCCCCTTCAACTATAATAGAGAGTTTTACTGGGTAAAGTATTCTGGGTTGGAATCTACGGTCATTTAGAAATAAGAATACTTGGGGCTGGAGAGATGGCTCAGTGGTGCTCTTGCAGAGGACACGGGCTTGATTCCCAGAACCCACATGGTGGCTAATAACTGTCTTTAATTCCAGTTCCAGGGGAATCCGAAGCCCTCTTCTGACCTCCACAGCATTGAACGACATGGGTACACTAACCTACATGCAGATTGTACACTAATACACATAAAAAAATAAATACATGGGGCTGGAGAGATGGCCTAGCCATTAAGAGTGCCGACTGCTTTTGCAGAGGACCCGGGTTCAATTCCCAGCACCCACATGGCAGCTGAGAACCATCTTTGACTCCAGTTCCAGGGGAATCCGACATCCTCTTCTGACCTCTGTGGCATTGCACGACATGGGTGCACAAACCTACATGCAGACAGTACATTCATACACATAAAAAATAAATAAAATTTTTTAAAAAGCTTCTCAGATGCAAGTCTAAAAAAAATAATAAATACATTAAAAAAATAAGAATACTTTAGTTGAGGCTCTTCTGGCTTTCATAGTTTTCACTGAAAAGTCAGTTATAATTCTGAATAGTTTTTCTTTATATAGACTTTTTTTCTTGTAGTATTCAGTATACTCTCTTTGTTCTGTACAATATTTTTACAATGTTTTGTATATTTATTTTTACAATGATATGCCATTGAGAGTGTCTTCTGGTCCTATTTGCCATTCCTATTGCTTTGTGTGCAGAGGTATGTTTTTCCTTAATTTGGGGGAAATTTTCTTCTGTTTAAAACATTTTTATTGAAGTTATGTACATTTCATATATCATTTCCCAGTCCAATCTAGACTCATCTTGTCTTCCATACCTCCCACCCCACCTGAATTTATCCACCCTAACATCTGCTGCCCTGTATCTTTTTCTGATTCTTTTCATTTTTTTTAAAGCAGAGGATTATTGTCCTTGGGGGAACTTTACTGTTTCAGTTGGTTCCCTGTCCCAGTTCCTCTGCTGTTGTTCCCTCCAATCTGTATCACTTCAACATATGCATATATATACATCACACCTATACTAAAATTATATCATCTGTACACAAACTGTCATTTCCATATCATATTTCAGGGCTCACATTTTTCCTTTTTAAATTTATATTACTCTAAAATATGCGTACATATCCTCCACCCATATACCAAGATTACAAAGTCTAAAAATAAGTGGTGCATTAATTCTAGAGCCTGTTAAGGGATTTACATTATCAGAGCACAGCTGCTTTCAGGGAAAGGGGTATATAATGTTGATGTTCAGTTTGCCTTACAACTTGGTGCTTGGTGCTAGCATCCACAAATGAAGGAGACCTTTGTCATTGCTTTTCTGGGAGTGTGTTACTTCACTTAGCATATCTTCTAGTTCCATCCATTTACCTGCAAAGTGCATGATATCATCTTTCTTTACCACTGCATAGAATTCCATTGTGTAGATGTACCATATTTTCTCTATCCACTCATTGGTTAAGGGGCATTTGGGTTGGTTCCAGCTTTTCATTATTGTGAAGAGAGCTGCAGTAAACATGGCTGTGCATGTATTTCTGCAGTAGGATGAGTCTCGTGGGTATATACTCAAGAGTGGTATGGCTGGGTCAGGTGGTAGGCTCATTTGAGTCTCTTCAGAGTTTTCCATACTGCCTTATATGGTGGCTGTATGAATTCATGTTCCCACCAGCAGTGAATGAGTGTTCCCCTTTCCCAGCATCTTCTCAAGGATGTGCTATCATTTCTTCACTTGATCTTAGCCTGTCTGATTGGGGTAAGATGAAATCTTAAAATGAGTTTAATTTGCATTTCCTTAATTATTAGCAATGCTGAACATTTTTAAAGATGTTTCTCAGCCATCTTTATTTCCTCATTTGTGAAGTCTCTGTTCAGCTCTTTATCTTTTGAGTGAGTCAATTGTTTTCATCTTTGCTTTTTGAGTTGTTTATATATTCTGGAATTCAATGCTCTGTCAAATGTATCACTGGTGAAGATTTCCTCCCACTCTGTGGGATTTCTCTTCATTGATTGTTTCTTTTGCTATACAGAAGCTTTTGAGTTTAATGAGGTCCTACTTGTCAATTGTTGACCTTATATCCTGCACAGCTGTTGTCTGATTTAGAAAGACTTTTCCCACTCATGTGTCTTGTAGGTTCTTGCCAACATTTTCTTCAATCACCTTAAGAGTTTCAGGTTTTACATTGAGGTCTTTGATCTATTTGGAGTTGATTTTTGTACAGGGCGAGAGGTAGGGGTTTAGTTTTATTCTTCTACAAGTGGTGATCCAGTTTTGCCAGCACCACTTGCTGAAGATGCTGTCTTTTCTCCATTGAATCTTCTTGGCCTCCTTGTCAAATATGAAGTGGCTGAAATTGTGTGTGCTTAAGTTTGCATCCTGAATTTTGGTCCATTGGTCTATGGGTCTGTTTTGTGCCAATACCAGGGTGTATTTGTGACTATAGCCCTGTAATACAGTTTGAAGTCTGGTATAGTTATTTTCCCCCCTGTATTGCTCTTTTCACTCAGGGTTGCTCTGGCTATTTGGGGTATTTTGTTTTTTGATGAATTTAAGGATTTTTTTGCCAAGTCTGTGAAGAACCAAAGGGGGATTTTAATTTGGATTTCATTGAATCTATATATTAATTTGGGTAGAATGGATATTTTTACTATATTAATTTTTCCAGTCCATGAGCATGGGGGGTCTTTTCATCTTCTGATGTCTTCTTCAATCTCCTTCTTCAGGGGTTTATATTTTTGTTGTAGAGATCTTTGGGTTCTTTGGTTAGGTTTGTTCCCAGGTATTTTATTGTTTTTGATGCTATTGTTAGTGGGACGATCTCCTTATATTCCTTCTCCAGTTGCTGGTTTTGCTTTAAAAAGGCTACTGATTTTTTTAAGTTAATTCTGGCTTTCATAGTTTGCATTGAAAAGTCCAGTGTAATTCTGATGGGTTTCCCCTTACATGTAATTTGTTGTTTTTCCCTACTTGCTTTCAGTACTTTGTCTTTGTTTGGGGCAGCTAGAGTTTTGACTGTGATATGGCATGGGGAGTTTCTTTTCTGATCTTGTCTATTTGGTGTTCTATGTGCTTCTTGTATTTGTATGGGTTTGTCTTTTTTCAGTTTGGGGAAATTTTCTTCTATTATTCTGTTGATGATTTGATAAATACCATTGTCTTGGGATTCTTCTCCTTCCTCTATCCCTATGATGCAGATATTCGTTCTTTTCACAGTGTCCTACATTTCCTGATTGTTCCACTCTTGTGTTTTATAAAATTTTTCATATTCTTTTGTTGTGCATTCTAGTTCTTCCACTTTAGCTTTCAGTGTTGATATATTTCTGCTTCCTCCAATCTGTTCCAGAGGCTTTCTCCCATTCTTTCCTGTTGATTGGGTGAGTGTTCAGTTTCCTTTTTTATTTCATCCTGTGATTTATTCTTAGTACTTCCATGTCCTTTTGGAGCTTGCCATTCTTTTCTTGTACCTCCTTGCTTCTCTGGTGTTTCCTTTTTCATTTTGGCCTGATAGCTCTTCAGTGTTTCCACTTCCTTCTGGAGTTTGTCATTCTCTTCCTCAAGTTCCTTCCTGAGGTGTCTTCCTCTCGTCCTTTAGTTTCTTTGATTTTTGTTCTTTTTTTTTTTTTTTTTTTTGTCTTTTCATCGCTTGATTTCTTTGAGTATGTCTAAGATTGTTCTTCTAATATCTATATCTTGGGTTATTTCTAGGAAAATCTCATTTTGTCCTGTTCAGCGCTTCTCTGTATTTAGAAAGTCTTGTCCTTTACAGGACTGGGAGAGTTTGGTGTGCATTTTATTCTGTGTTCTTCCATTTTGTTTTTTCACATGTGGATTTATTTTACTGTTTGTATTCTGCTGTGAATCTCAACTTTTCCTTCATGTTCGGAGGCTTGCTTTGCTTGTTTCCTTCAGGTGCTTTGTCTCTCCTTGTTTATCGAGTGCTGGCTGGTCTAAGTTTCAGGTTTTCACTTTTTTTATATTTGTTAGGACTAGCTAACACTTCCCTTTCTATTCTGAAGGTTTTCCGGAGATTGGATAGTGTAATAACCAGGTCTGTTCACCATGAGCCTACTAGTGCACTCTGTTTCCTCTGGCCAGTTCCTCTTGGTTGGCTGTGAAACCTAGTGTGCTGGACTGGAGTTGTGGAAGCTTCCTGTTTCTTCTACTTCCTTGCACCTTGGACTGCTTACCTCTATTCCCCCTGGGATACTGGAACCTCAACATAAGCGGGGTTGGGGAGTGGGGGTGGGGGTAGATCTGCTACCTTGGTCTCCCCTCCTTCTGTTGTGCTGGCTGGGAGATCTCCACATCCAATCACATGAAATTTCTCACTTACTGGGTTTCTTCTCCTTTCTCTATGCTGATGATGCATACATTTGATTCTTTTCATGGTGTCCCCACCTTTCTTGCATATTCTACTCCCAGGTTTTTTTTGTTTTTTTTTTTAATTTTCCTCTTCTTTGCTTGAATGGTCCAATGCTTTGACTTTATCTTCCAATTTTGATATTCTGTTATCCATTTCATTATTCTTTTACTGAGGCTTTCTCTTGTTTTCAAGTTGGCTTATTGGATTCTTCACTTTTTTCTTCATTTCGGCCTGAAATTTATTAAACAATTCTCTCTCTTTCATTAACTTGGTCAGAAGTTTATCTCTATCCTCTTTTAGTTTTTTTTTTTTTTTGAGTTATTTGTGTGATCGTTGAAATCACTGAATTTGTTGCTCATGTTTATGATTTTTTTTTCTTTTTTAATTCTGTGTCTTGGTTTAACTCTAGCATGTTTTCATTGTAGAACTCTTCTATAGGTCTGGTGTTATTTGGTGGGGACATATTATTTGGTTTTTCATATTATTATTTTTTCAGAGTGGTTTTGGCATGTCCATTTCTTTTGTGTACAAAACTCAAGCCTTTCTTTGTTGAAATGAAGCTTGATTCTGTTTGTATTACTGACGTACCTTGGTTGCTTTCTGGTTGGGTATGAAAAGCTGGTTGGTCATGAAAAGCTGGTTGGTCTAGGCTTCAAGTTATCTCCTTTGGTTTTATATTGGAAGGCACAATGGGTTCCAGTCAGGCTACCTAGGAGCTCTCCAGGAGGGTGAAATTGCCCTAGCTAGTTAGGAGCACTTCAGATGCCTCAGATGGATTATGCCATGGTCCAAGTAGTTGAGGTTGGAGATAGATTTTCTGGTCCCTACCAGTCAGCAGGGGACCTAAGCCCTGGAGCAGTGGAGAGACTGCAGATTTTCCCAGGGCACAAGGAAAATGCCCAGGAGGTTGAATCAGGTTCTCAGGCAGTTTTGAAAGGTCTGATTCCCTACTAGCCAGCAGGAAAGTCTGGTCCTGGAAGCAGTGGGAGGGACTGTAGAAGATCCTATTGCAGGGGGATTGGCAGTGTGAGATTAGCAAATTTACAAAGGAGGTGGAGTCAAGTGCTCACAGGCAGTCTTGAAACATCTAGGCCCTTACTAGGCAGCAGGAAAACATGGTCTTATTTCTTATTTTTATTTTACGTGCGTGTATGCAATGCCTGAAGGAATGTAATTGTGCTCTTGTCATTCAGTGCCCACAGAGTTCAGAAGACGGTGTCAGATCCCCTACAACTGGAGTTCTAGACAGGTGTAAGATGTCATGTGGGCCGGGCCTGGTGCTGCACGCCTTTAATCCCAGTGCTTTGGAGGCAGAGGCAGGTGGATCTCTGTGAGTTCAAGGCCAGCCTGGTCTACAGAGTGAGTTCCAGGACAGCTAAGCCATTGTTCTAGCCCCATTACTTGACTTCTTAACTGTTCTATAGAGGACACGTGAACTTGGCTTGCTTGTTTAGGACTGTCAGGGCCCATGCTGTAACCCTAACAACTTCAGGAATATTTGATTATAAAAAATAAAATATACTTTCAGTACAATGCTAGTGGAGCATAATACCTTAATGACCATAATTTACTTTATGAGATAAAATTTCATTAAATTTCCATGAATCCTGATTTCCTCTTCAAATAAACAAATCAAGACTTAATCATTTTTGTGACATTTTGTTGTTTCATAGTTTATTATACATTAAGGACAGCATCTAGGTTTCAAAATTTCTGCTTTGGAATATGATTCCTTGAATAATGCTTTAAAATGTAGACATTTCTCTTTGAATATTAAATATTTTAAGTGATATTTAATCCACTGGAAAACTTACCCTACAAAGCTAGGAAACCATAATGAGTGAGTATAAAATCAATTAAATTCTCTACATCTTGTAGAGTAAATATATTATAAACTCAAATGAGAAATTACTGCCATTAGTGATAAACACAATAAATACAACAATGAAGCCCATTAAGCCATAATTATATGATAGCTCAAGCTTTGGGAATTTGCTTAAATGAACTAGAAAGTCAGAAGGAAATTAAACTACAAGTTTAAGATATTAATTGTTTATACCATAAACAGCACTTCTATGGCTCTGAAAAATTTTCAAGTTTTTCTCTCTTAAATTAAGAGAAGAAACAATTAAGACATTTTCAGAAGAGCATAATATTTTATATGGGTTGTGACATATCTTTGTTTGTTTGCTTATTTTGAAACAAGTCTTACCATGCATCCCAGGCTAGTCTGGAACTTGCAATGTTCTGGCCTCAGCCTTATAGTCTAGGGGATTACAGATATGTGCCATGGCCGGCTGACTATAATCACATTCTTCATAATATTCAGTGGTTTGTATGCAAAAGTAAACTACTTATAGGGGATGATAGAGACCTTAGAAAAAAAAGTAATTAATTGCTTCATTTCTCTGAAAAACAAAATTACTACTTCTAATATTTTATGGAGTAATATAATACTATATTAGAACAGATTCCTATTGAGGTTTCAGCTACAAAGACTTATTCTACCTATATAATATCAGTGTCGACTGAAAACATGAGATACACTTTATTCCAAAATCTTCTAACTCCGGGGTAAATGCAACAACAATTGTAAATTTATTCAGAATGTAAGAATTTTTCATGACTTTTGTCACACAATATAAACATATAGGAGCTCTTGCTCTTTTTATTCATGTATGGCTTCGTTTTAAGATGGTGCAAAGCTTCCAGTGCATTATCTTCCAAGTGCAGACAGTCAAACTGGTTCCATAGAACTTTACAAGGGTTCAGGGTGACCTCGAGATTGAAACAGAGATTATAAATAAGGTTAACTACCATTTCAAGCAATAGGAATTTAATGCTAATAGAAGACAGGGTGCATTCTTATTTGATTACTAAGTATACTTCTACACCTTAGCCGAAACTCATGTTACCCTGTGCTCTTCACAATGGGCCCTTTGTATCCCATTGCATAGACAGCCTAGATGTGGAATGGCTCAGGCCTTGATTTTTGTTTTCTTTTCAGTTCTAATAATACAAGTAAAGATAATCTAGTTTTTATTGTTTTGATTCCATCATGGATCTACATCATCTTAAAAGAAAACAGAACTCCATGAAGAAAAAAAATATTGATGAAGGGTAACTGTTTACAGAAAAGTGGACAGATAATACTTTTGTCTTTGTCAAGGCAAACAGTAAGTTACTCTGCTTAATTGGAAAGAAATGTATGCAAATTTTCAACGAATACAATTTGAAAAGATAATATATGCAAAGTCTTGCCGTAAAATTCAGGAAATGTCAAGAATTGTTTTGTCAGGACAAAACAGTAAATCTGAAAAATATCTGTCCTCTCAACAACAAAACATTTTTTAAGTTTATAAGTTAAATGAATTCTATTTTCAAAACCTAGATATGTGGCAGCATATTTAATGATAAAACATTAAAATTATTTATTGATGATGAGTTACTTAAACAATGAAAGGAAAGAATGACACATGTTAAGTGTTTCAAAACGTTAGGTGTAGATGTTCTAATATCAGTTTGTGTGCTGGATAGCTTTAGTGTCAACTTGACACACCTGGGTTGAGGGAGCTTCAATTGGGGAATTGGCTCCATTGGATTGGCCTGTAGCCACATCTGTGGAATATTGTCTTGATTGTCAAGCAGTGTGGGAGGACCCAACCCACAATGAGTGGTGCCACCTTGGGCAGGTTGTTGTGTACCTTATAAGAAGGCAGGCTGGGCATGAGCCAGGAGAGCAAGCCAGTGAACAGCATTCCTCCATGACCTGTGCTTCAGCTCCTGCCTCCAGGTTCCTAACCTGAGTTCTTGCCTTGGGCTCTGTATTAGTCACTTTTCTATTGCTGTGATAAAGCACCATGACCAAGGAACTTATAAAAGGAAGAGTTTATTTGAGCTTACAATTGACAATTCCAGGGAATTAGAGTCCATTGTGGCAGGAGGCATGGCAGCTGGATCTGGAGCAGCAAACCGAGGGTCACATCTCGAAAAGAGCACAGGAAACAGAGCGACTGTAGACCACGAGGTTTGTTAAAACTCACTAAGCCTGCCCCCAACAACACACTTCCTCCAACACAGCCATACCTTCTAAGACCTCTAAAAACAGTGCCACCAACTGGAGACAAATGTCTGAATACTTTCAGCCTATGGGGGACACTCATTCAAACCACCACAGGCTCCCTAAGTGATGAACTGTGACCCAGGAGATGTAAGCTGAATAAACCCTTTCCTTCCCAAACTGGTGTCGGTCAGAGTGTTTTGTCACAGCAATGGAAGACAAACTAGAACAGTTTGTCTCATGCAACTATAGCAAATTTCAAAAAAGTTGGAAATTTAGCCAAAGAAATTTGGAGAGTGGAGCTGTTAATTTTAAATTTCAAGCTTTGGGGATAGATGATAGTTCTGATGCTCCATAGAAGGCCCCAGTTGCTCATGTTTTTGGGCTAATGATGATCAACATAATGTCACTCAAGAAATTGCTATTTTAATGCCATAAGAGATACAAATAAATCAAGAAACATATATGAAACAGATAAAATATGTTAAAGTCAATTTATCTGGAAGTTAATGATGCCATCCAAGGTATGGAGGATTAAAAAGATAAACCTTGGGCTGGAGAGATAGCCTAGCGGTTAAGAGTACCAACTGCTCTTGTAGAGGACTAGGGTTTGATCCCCAGCACCCACATGGTGGCTGAGAACTGTCTGTAACTCCAATTCCAGGAGAACTCCAGGTCCAGGGGAATCCAACACCCTCTTCTGACTTCCATGGCATTGCACGACATGGGTGCACAAACCTACATGCAGACAGTACACTCATACAAATAAATTAAATAAATAAATAAATAAATAAATAAATAAAATTTTTAAAAGATAAACCTTTAATATGAATAAAAGGTGATGTAATTGTCACCAAAAATTCATGTTTAATAAAGTATGTTTGAGTAAAATGTCCTGAAAATTTATGTGCAATAGCATTAAACCTTAGGATTGGAGATGGCCCAGCAGTTAAAAGCAATGACTCTTGCGGAGGACCCAGGTTCAATACCTGGTATCCACAGGGTGGTTAACAATCCTCTTTAACTCCAGGTCCAAGGGCTCTGATGCCCTTTTCTGGTCTCCACGGGCATTGCATGACATGGCTGCACTAACACATATGCATACAATACATTCATACAATTAAAATTAAAATAATCAATAAACTAGTTTTGTAAAATTATTAAAACTAGTAATGCCATGTAAATCATCAACAAGACTCTGAATTTCATAAGGGCCAATTAGAAAAGAACCAAGAACTCCTTAAAAATATGGAGCTGGTAATAGCAACATTATTCACTTTAGAAAAGTAATATGGATAAATCAAGCCAAATGTTCAGGAGACTTTATGGTTTGTGATATATGGCATGCATCAACAGCAAAACTTGTGCCAGAAGTGGTTGTTGAAAATTGACTGACAGTTAAGCACTTTTAGTGGACTTATATACCCACTTAAATTAGCTAAATATTTGTCTCAAAAACAAATATCAACTTAGCAATCAACTGCTTCAAACCATAGCAGCATTTTGAATAGAAGTGAAATCACAGCAAGCTATGCAAAACAACTTTACATCTTTTAACATGTTGGCTAAAAAATGTCCTTTGGACAGTGAAGAATATGGAGCCTTACTTCTCAATATGATACAAGAATCTGGAAACAGATTTCAAGATTTCCAAGAAATATTTAATATATTGGAATATTTGTAGCTTCATTTTCAGTTGATATAAATGTGTATATAAATTATCTGCCAATGCTGATGAGGCTCTTCATAAATATTTGCCACCTATGTAAATACTCATGAAAGTTAGAAGTAGAGATGAGAATATTCATTACATAATGGCTTACTTCAAATATAAAATGTAAAATTATATTGGCCATAGAGAACACTAATGTCGGGTTAAATAAATCTCAATGTGAAGATGTTTGAAGATGTTGCCCACATTTGGATAGGCAGACTGCATAAATCAAAACACCCTTTCCCATGAGAGTGGGCCTTAGAGAATCCATTGGAGATCTGGATGGTAGGAAAGCTGAAGAAGGGAAGCTTTTTCTCTCAGCCCGTTTCTTGCTCGAACATTGACCTTCAGAGATCTGCAAGCTGATTGAAGTTCACATCATCTATTCTCCAGATCCTCAGATTTTCAGACATAGCTTGAAAAACTAATCATCTAGGTAATGGTTTGTAGGTTGCAGAAAATAGGTTTTAGAATTTCTCATAATCACAGTCAATAGCTTATGATTGATCAATTGACAGATAGATGAAGTCTCTTTGCTTCTGTTTCATTAGGTAATTCTGAACAATGCACTTGTGATATAACCTTTTTTCATTGGTTTTCTAATTAAATTATTTCTATTAAAATAAATGATGTGGTTCTGTTACTTAATTAGAATCTGACTGTTAAAACAATCTTTCATCTACTATAGTCTAAAATAATGAAAATTTCTAACCAATGTTATGTTACTACTAAAGGCATACTACATTCTTTAACTTGCTGAGTTCCAAATAAGTTTATGAATTACCTGATAATGTTAGAAACTAAAGAAAATTTTAACTCCATATATACTAACATTTACAATATTTTAGTCACGTACTTATTTTTATATATTTTAAACCTGATGTCATATAATTTTTATAGTCAGTCTTTCTTATGTTTCGTGACTACACATTTTTAAAATTTCATTTATGTTTTTATGTGTATGAATATACTGTCAACATGTAGGCTTGTGCACCCATGTCATGCAATGCTGTGGAAGACAGAAGAGGATGTCGGATTCCCCTGGAACTGGAGTTGAAGACGGTTCTTTTTTTTTTTTTTTTTTTTTAATTTTTATTTATTTCTGTATGTGTACGAATGTACTGTCTGCATGCAAGTCTGTGCACCCGTGTTGTGCAATGCCGCGGAGGTCAGAAGAGGGTCTCGGATTCCCCTGGAGCTGGAGTTCTCCTGGAATTGGAGTTTCAGACGGTTCTCAGCCTCCATGTGGGTGCTGGGGATCGAACCCGGGTCCTCTGCAAGAGCGGTCGGCGCTCTTAACCGCTAGGCCATCTCTCCAGCCCTCCTGAAGACGGTTCTTAGCCACCATGTGGGTGCTGAGAATCGAACTTGGGTCCTCTGCAAGAGCAGTTGGCACTCTCAATCACTGAGCCATCTCTCCACATTTTTAATCCATCAGTTCAGTTCATGCTGATATAATTTCTACATCCTGTGTGTATCTGTTTTCTTTTTGTTTTACAAAGGGGAAGTTCTTGCTGATTTGGTGTTACTGAAGTCTTCATCATTTGCATTTATTTGGGTGAAACTTGTTGGTTAGGTACAGAATTTCAGTTTGCTTTCTTGAGTTATTAAAAGTAGATTGAATTAGTTATTTACCTTTATAACAAAAGGCTTTACAGAAAATTACTTGAGAGATAAAGTGTTCATTTTGGCTCACACCTTAAGAAGTGATATTGAGCCACACTAAGCAGCCAGCCAGGATTCCAGTGGACTCAGGTGGGCTGGGAGACCATGGGTCCCCACACCAGCACCCAGAGGCATGCTTCAGGTTCCAGGCTGGATGCCATGCCCAGCCACATGATTGATGTGTGCCAATGCACAGGCCAGGAGAGGAACTGAATGGCAGGAAGCACAATGAGTGACCAACCAATCCTCCACAATAACATTTGAGACTAGCACTGGAATCCAAACAAAAAAAATAAACCCACATGCCAAAGCCACAATGAAAAAATAACAACATGATAAATCCACATGGAACTGGACTACTACTATAGACAATCCCTACAATGAGATCCCCCTGAAAGGAAACCAAGAATGGACCTTAGAGGAACAGTAGTATATATATTCAAAAAAATTAAAGAATATAAAAAACAAATCAGAGAAGTAAGGGGAGAAAATGAAAATCCTGGGAAGGATCTATAAGGGAACAATGATAAACTCTGGAAAGAACTAGATGGGGAGAATGACAAACTCTGACAAGAACTAGAGGAAGAGAAACACAGACTCTGACAAGAACTAGAAGAAGAGAAACACAGACTCTGACAAGAACTAGAGGAAGAGAAACACAGACTCTGAAAAGAACTCGAGGAAAAGAAACACAAACTCCAAAAAGACCTAGAGGGACGGAATGACAAACTCCAGAAGGAAGTGGAAACACTGGATAGATACCAAGCTGAAATAAACAAACAAAAAAAAATTAGCAGATCAGCAAAGCAAGGAACTACAAATAGAGAATGACAAGGTCAAAAAGGAAGTGGAAATACTAAAGAAATCACAATAAGAAACTAAAAAGGAAATGGAACATTCATCCAATCATTAGGAAAGGATGGGAGAAGGCCTAAGAATCAGAATGCATGATGCAGAAAGTAGAATATTAGACCTGCAGGATAACACAGAAAAACTAAAATGCTCTGGTGAAGATTATGAAAAATTAAAAAGAACCACTAGAGTGGAATAACCAGGAAATGTAGGATACTATGAAGAGACCAAATCCCCACATCATAGGGATGCCGGAGAAGAATCCCAAGACAATGGTATTGATCAGATATTCAATGGAATAATTTTCCCAAACTGAAAAAAGAAAAACCTATACAAATACAAGAAGCACATAGAACACCACATTGACAAGAGCAGAAAAGATACTCCCCACAGCATATCATAGTTAAAATGCTAGATGCTCAAAACAAAGACAAAATATTGAAAGCCTCAAGAGAAAAACAACAAATTACATATAAGGGGAAACCCATCAGAATTACAGCTGACTTCTCAGTGCAAACTATGAAATCCAGAAGAACATGGAGCAAAGTATTCCCAGTGTTAAACGACTTTAGATGCCAACTCAGATACCAAGCAAAAATGTCAATTATAGTCGAAGGAGAAAGAAAAATATTTCATGACATAAACAAAATGAAGGAATATATGTCAAAAAAACCAACACTTCAGAAAATACTCGAAGCAATTCAAAGAATAGAGGAAAGGAGCAACTATCCCCAAGCAACTACAGAGAGAAAATAATAAAATCATAACAGCATAAAAACAAACCTAGACCAAAAATGCAAACTAAGAATAAGTTGAAAGGAAACAACACACATCCCTCAATAATAACCTTAAACATTAGTAGTCTAAACTCCCCAATCAAAAGACATAGACTGGGAGAATGGATTAGGGAACAGAATGCATTTATATGTTGTATTAATCAGTTTTCTGTTGCTGTGATAAAACACCATGACCAAGGAACTTATAAAAGGAAGAGTTTATTTGAGCTTA
>VZQC01011925.1:2661368-2699306 GCA_009823505.1 Rhizomys pruinosus | reverse complement strand
TTTTTATTTATTTCTGTATGTGTACGAATGTACTGTCTGCATGCAAGTCTGTGCACCCGTGTCGTGCAATGCCGCGGAGGTCAGAAGTGGGTGTCGGATTCCCCTGGAGCTGGAGTTCTCCTGGAATTGGAGTTTCAGACGGTTCTCAGCCGCCATGTGGGTGCTGGGGATCGAACCCGGGTCCTCTGCAAGAGCGGTCGGCGCTCTTAACCGCTAGGCCATCTCTCCAGCCCCTCATTTTCTATTTTTAAACAAGTATCTTCTAATTAATGTCCATAACCAAACATGCTTTTCATTGTTTTCTTTTCCCCTCTTAAGAGAATGAATTCTTTCTGGATTGGTTATATTTTCAGGTTGGTTTGACACCAAACTATCAACATAACATCAGATTGTCATTCAAGGAGCCTGAACATTAAATTAAACAGATTTTAATGGAGTAAGAAAAATAAAGTCTGCATATTCATTCCATATTAAAAATTTAATAGGGACTGGAAGGATGGCCTAGCGGTTAAGAGCACCAACTGCTCTTGCAGAGGACCCAGGTTCGATCCCCAGCACCCACATGGTGGCTGAGAACCGTCTGAAACTCCAATTCCAGGAGAACTCCAGTTCCAGGGGAATCCGACACCCTCTTCTGACCTCCGAGGCATTGCACAACACGGGTGCACAAACCTGCATGCAGACAGTGCATTCATACACATACAGAAGTAAATAAAATTTTTTAAAAATGTAAAAAAAATTAATAGCCCATAGACTCTAATTTCTGATGTCCAAACACTTCTGGGTGTGGGGCCATCCTCTAGAGCATGGTTGACCTACCAGGAGCCATAACTTAAAGAAAGCTGGCTCTCACCGAGAAGCACCAACTGTCCATAGCTCCTCAGATTGGGTGGGTTGTATCAAGCCCTTTCAACTCCATGACAGGATGTTGACTGTTTGATCTTGCACAAGCCCTGTCCAGGCAAATGCAGTTGCTTTGCATTCATGTTTGAATCAATCCTTTCAGGATTTTGTTTGGTCCTCCTAACCTCTGGCTCTTACATTCCTTCTTCCTCATCTTCCATGGTGTTCCCTGTGACATAGGGAGGAGTGTGATATAAATGTCCAATCTGTGGCTCAGCATTCCCTACTCACTTATTATCTAGACTTTCAAGCACTCCCATAAAATAAATACTGTGATTAGAGACAATGTCATGACAAACTAGTTTTTTTCCTCATTCTTTTGATTTTATATTACTCTAAAATATGCATATATATCCTCCACCTATATACCAAAAATTCCAAAGTCTGGAAATAAATGGTAGGTTAATTCTAGAACCTGTTAAGGGGTTCACAATGTAAGAGCACAGTTGTTTTCAGATCACAAGGAATATAACATTAGCATTGCTCAATTTGCCTTACAACTAGGTACTCAATTTGCCTTACAACTAGGTACTTATCCACAGATGAGGGATACTATTCATGAACTGTTTTTCTGGTACTGAGGTACTTCACTTAACATAATATATTCTAGTTCTATCCATTTACCTGCAAAGTTCATGATGTCATCTTTCTTTACCACTGCATTTAAAAAACTCCATTGTGCTGTGCATGGTGGTGCACGCCTTTAATCCTAGCACTTGGGAGGCAGAGTCATTTGGATCTTTGTGAGTTCAAGGCCAGCCTGGTCTACAGAGTGAGTTCCAGGACAGCTGGGGCTACAGGAAGACCCCATCTCTAAAAGACCAACACAAAAAACCCAAAAAACAAAAAAACTCCATTGTATAGATGTACCACATTTTCTCTATCCACTCATCAGTTGAGGGGCACTTGGGTTGGTTCCAGCTCTTCACTATTGTGAAAAGAACTTCAGTGAACCTGGCTGTGCATGTATCTATGTAGAAAGATGAGTCTTGTGGTTATATATCCAGGAGTGGTATGACTGGGTCAGGTGGTAAATTCATTTTGAGATTTATTTATTTATTTATTTATTTATTTATTTATTTATTTATTTATTTATTTATTTATTTATTTATTTATTTATTTATATGAATGTACTGTCTGCATGCAAGTTTGTGCACCCGTGTCGTGCAATGCTGCGGAGATCAGAAGAGGGTGTTGGATTCCCCTGGAACTGGAGTTCTCCTGGAATTGGAGTTTTAGACGGTTCTCGGCCGCCATGTGGGTGCTGGGGATTGAACCCGGGTCCTCTGTAAGAGCGGACGGAGCTCTTAACCACTAGGCCAACTCTCCAGCCCCTCATTTTGAGTCTTTTAATTCCACAACGCTTTCCATGTTGGTTGTACAAGTTTACATTCCCACCAGCAGTGGATGAGTGTTCCCCTTTCTCCACAACCTCTCCAACATTTGGAATCATTTGTTTTCTTGATCCTAGCCAGTCTTATTGGAGTGAGTTGATGTCTTAAACTGTTTTTAATTTTCATTTCCTTAATTATTAGTGATGTTGTACACTTTTAAAGATGTTTCTCAACCATCTCTATTTCCTCACTTGTGAAGTCACTTTATTCCATCTTTTGAGTGAAGCATTTGTTTTTGAGTAGTTTATATATTCTGGAAGTTAATGCTCTGTCAGATGTGTCAGCTGTGAAGGATTCCTCCCACTCTGTGGGTTTTCTCTTCATTTCCCCCTGATTGTTTCTTTCAATGTACAAAAGCTTTTGAGTTTAATGAGGTCCCACTTTTCAATTGTGGACCTCACTTCCTACACAGCTGTTGTCTGATTTAGAAAGTCTTTTCCATGGTGGTGCAAACCTTTAATCCTAGCACTTGGGAGGCAGAGGCAGGCGGATTTCTGTGAGTTCAAGGCCAGACGTGTCCACAGAGTGAGTTCCAGGACAGCTGGAGCTAGAGGGAGACCCTGTCTCAAAAAGACTAAAAAAAAAAAAAAGAAAAGAAAAGAAAATATTTTACTATGTATTGTAGGTTGCTGCCAATGAACGTTTTCTTCTATAACCTTCAGAGTTTTGAGTTTCACATTAAGGACTTTGATCCATTTAGAATTGATTTCTGTACAGGGTGAGAGGTAGGGGTTTAATTTTATTCTTCTACAAGTGGTAATCTTTCCTCCATTGTGTCTTCTTGGCCCCCTTGCCAAATATGAGGTAGCTGAAATTTTATGCGCTCACGTTTAGATCTTCAGTTTGGTTTCATTGGTCTACATGTCTGTTTTTGTGCTTGTACCAAGCTGTTTTTATGACTATAGCTCTGTAGTATAGTTTGAAGTCTTGTATATAGATGTCCCTGTATTGCTCTTTTCACTCAGGGTTGCTTTAACTATTCTGAGTCTTTTGTTTTCCATATGAAATTAAGGATTTTTATCCAAGCCTGTGAAGAAACTCTTGGAGATTTTAATTGGGATTGCATTGAAGCTGTATATTAATTTGGATAGAATGGACATTTTTACTATATTAATTTTTCCAATACATGAGCATGGGAGATCTTTCCATCTTCTGAAGTCTTCTTCAATTTCCTTCTTCAGTGGTTTTTAAAATTTTAGTTGTAGAGATCTTTGGTGTTTTGGTTAGGTTTGTTCCTAGGTATTTTATTGTTTTTGAGGCTATTGTGAGTGGAAAGGTCTCCCTGTATTCCTTTTTCAGTTGCTTGTTGGCAGTGTAAGAAGAGGCTACTGATTTTTCTAGATTACTTTTGAATCCTGCCACTTTACTGAAACTCTTAAGCATTTATAGTTTTCTAGTGGAGCTTTTAGCATCCCTTAGGTAAACTGTCATGTCATCTGCAAAAAGGGATAGTTTGACTTCCTCTTTTCCAACTAGTACTCCTTTAATTTCCTTTTCTTGCCTTATTGCCCTAGCAAGTGTTTCAAGGACTGTATTGAAGAGGAGTGGTGATGGGGGCAGCCTTGCCAAGTTCCTACCTTTAAGGGGAATGCTTCTAACTTTTCTCCATTTAGGATGATGTTGGCTGTGGGTTTCTCACATATGGCTTTGATTACATTGAGGAATAATCTGTCCAGTCCAATTCCTTCTATGACTTTAAACATGAAGGGATGCTGGATTTTTGTTGAAGGCTTCTGTGTCAATTGAGATGATTGTGTGGTTTTTGTCTTTCAGTCCATTTATGTGTTGTATGATATTTATTGATTTATGTATGTTGAACCATACCTGCATCTCTGGTATGAATCCAACTTGGTCCTGATGCATGATCTTTTTGATATGGGTCTGTATACAATTTGCAAGTATTTTGTTGAGAATTTTTGCATCTGTGTTCATTAATGAGATGGGGTTATAGTTCTCTTTTTTGGTTGTATCTTTGCCTGGTTTTGGTATTAGAGTGATGCTGGCTTCATAAAAGGAATTTGGGAGATTTTCCTCTGCTTATACCCTTCTGAACAGTATGAGTAATAATGGTTTTAAGTCTTTTTTAAATATTTTATAGAATTCTGCCATGAAACCATCTGGGCCTGGGCTTTTTTTTTTTAGCTTGGAGGTTTCTTATTACATCTTCAATTTCTTCATATATTATGGGTCTGTTTAAGCTGTCAATCCCTTCTTGGTTAAGTTTTGGTGATACCCAGGATTTCAAATATTCATCTATTTCTTTTGGGTTTTCAAATTTAGAAGAGTATAGGTTTTTGAAGTATTCCTGTATGATTGTCTGCATCTTTTTGTTGTCTATTGTGCTAGTTCCCTTTTCATCATGAATTCTATTGATTTGGAGTTGCTCTTTCTTTTGGTTAACTGGGCTAGAGGTCTGCCTATCTTGTTTATTCTTTCAAAGAACCAACTTTTGGATTGTTGATGTTTTTGTATTGTTTTCTTTGTTTCCATTTCATTGATTTCTTCTCGGATTTTTGTTATTCTTCCTGTCTGTTGGGTTTATGGTTCATTTGTTGTTGTCTCTGAAGTCTTTTTAGCTGAAGTGTTGGATTGTTAGTTTTGCTCATTCTGGTTTTTTTTTTTTTATTTAATGTAGGCACCCAGGGCCTTAAACGTCCCTCTTAGGACTGCTTTTGAAGTATCCCATAGGTTTTTTTGTGTTGTATTGTCATCGTCATTTAGTTCCAAGAATGCTTTTCTTTCTTTCTTTCTTTCTTTCTTTCTTTCTTTCTTTCTTTCTTTCTTTCTTTCTTCCTTTCTTTTTTTCCTTGACCTATTCATTTTCAGGAAGTGTGTTGTTTAGTCTCCATGTGGTCTTGTAGATATTACAGCTTATCCTGGTGTTGATATTGAGCTTTATTGCACTGTGGGCTGATAGAATGCATGAAATTATTTCAATCTTTTTGTGTTTGTTGAAATTTTTTTCTGTGTCCCAGTATGGGGTGCTGATTAGAAAGTTTATTCTCTGGTGTTTGAATGGAATATTCTGTAGATATCTGTGAGGTCCACTTGGTGTATTATATCATTCCTTTCAGATGTCTCTCTCTTTATTCTTTGTCTGGTTGACCTGTCCAAAGTGCTCAGTGGGGTATCAAAGCCCCCTACTATGAGTGTTCTGGGGTAAATCCATGCCTGTACATCCTGGAGAAGTGTATTTATAAAGTTTGGTGCACTAGAGTTTGGTGCACATATATTCATGATTATGAAATCTTCATGGTTAATTGTTCCTTTGATAAAAATGTAATGGCCCTCTTTGTCTCTTCTGATTACTTTTACTTTGAAGTTTACTTTGTCTGATATTAAAATTGCAACTCCTGCTTGGTTTTTGGTACCATTTGCATGGTATATTTTTTCCATCCTTTTACCTTAAGTTGGTGCCTATCTTTCAGAGTGAGATTGCTTTTTTGTAGACAGCATATAGTTTGGTTCTATTTCCTAATCCATTCTCCCAGGCTATGTCTTTTGTTTGGGGAGTTTATAGTCCATTAATATTTAAGGTTATAATTGAAAGATGTGTGTTGCTTCCTTTCACTTTATTATCCATTTGCATTTTTGGTCTAGGTTTCTACTTCTGCAGTTATGCTTTTATTAATTTCTCTTTCTAGGTGCCTGGGGATAGTTGCTTCTCTCCTCTGTCCTTTGAATTGTTTCAAGTATTCTCCAAAGGGTTGGTTTTCTGGACATGTATTCTATCATCTTGCTTATGTCATGGAAGATTTTTCTTTCTCCTTCAACTATAATCGAGCATCTACAGTTGTTTAGTACCGGGAATACTTTGGTCCATGTTCTTCTTGCTTTCATAGTCAGCTGTAATTCTGATAGGTTTCCCCTTATATGTAACTTGTTGTTTTTCTCTTGTAGCTTTCAGAATTTTGTCTTCGTTTTCAGCCTCTAGCGTTGTAACTATGCTATGGCATGGGGTGTTTCCTTTCTGATCTTGTCTGAGTTCTATGTGCTTCTTGTATTTGTGGGTTTGTTTTTCAGTTTGGGGAAATTTTCATCTATTGTTCTGTTGAAGATATGATCAATGCCATTCTCTTGGGATTCTTCTCTTTCCTCTATCCCTATGATGTGGAGGTTCAATTTTTTGATAGTGTCCTACATTTCTGGTTGTTCCACTCTTGTGTATTTTTAAATTTTTCATAATCTTTACTTGAGCTTCCAAGTCTGATATTCTTTTGTCTGCTTCCTCCATTCTACTTCTGAGGCTTTTCCCCATCCTTTCCTCTTGATTGGATGAGTGTTTTATTTCCTTTTTCATCTCACCCTGTTATTTCTTTAGTATTTCCACTTTCTCGTGGAGCTTCTTAATCTCTTCCTGTAGCTCCTTGCTTAGCTGGTTGGTTTTCTTTTTTATTTCAATTGGGATCTTTTTCAGTGTTTCCACTTCCTTCCGGAGTTTGTCATTCTCTCCCTCTAGTTCTTTCTGGAGTTTGTCATTAACTAACATATACTCCAGAAAGAAATTTCTCTGATGAGGTCTGAAAGTTGCACCAAACTGCGGGTAAAGATATACAAATTTGAAGTTCCTTTTGATACTATATTTATTTAGTAAAATAATATTAGTGGGTTCACTCTGGGGTCTGGGAGTTTCATATCCATGAGTCAGATTTGCAGTACTTGGCATACATTTCCTCATGTACAGCCAGGGACCCAGCCTTACTTCCAAATAGAAAATAGCTAGTTAACCTCATAATACTTGTGTCACCCATAGGCTGGTCATTATTATAATTCACAGGGATCACATCTGGGTAAGACTGTTGATGACCTCCCCACCATGTCCAGCATCCTGCACATTACCTTCTAATAATAAAAGGGCTAGTCAGCAGAGAGGAAGCTTCCCAACTTGCATGGGAATGTTGAGAATACTTCTCAATATTTTGACACTTATTCTTTTTCCCCTACCTAACACTTTCAAGTTTAGATTAATTTGTACACAAATTCCACCTAGAAATGACTAGGAATTTCAGTCTGATGTGACCTATAACATCCTTAAGATCCTTACCCTGTGTTAATGATTTTGAAGTGTTAATCTTAACCTGTGGTGTCTGTTACTCTCTTACCTGCCATAATCTTAGACTTCAGGAGCTTGTGCAGTTACCTTGATAAATATTACCAGAAGTGATATGTCTTCTAGAAATATTTCTGCAATGGCTGGTAATGTCAAATCACTTTCACATGTGGGGAATATTCTAGCTGTGACTAAGATCTTGAAATTGTAATGAAAGATAGTTTACTTATTCCCTATGCCTAGCTGCCATCCCAGGAACCCAACAATGTAACCAAATGCCTTTAACTTTTTAACTGGTGTTAAAAACAAGGTATATAAGAGACATCAGTAGATATGTTGTTAATATGTTAACATAAGTTCAATGAACCCAGAAATTTTAGAAGAAACAATAATTATAAAAATGGAATTATTGTTGAAGGAATTGTGAATAGGATTTAACCCTGGGCAATCACTATTAATGTTGAGTTTCTTATGCAGTGTGTTTAAATACAGAAGAGGAATATAAGCTGTGCTAAAATCAACAAAAACTAAAGAACTTTTTGCTCACACTGTAGGAGTTCACATAGTGATCTTTGCTAATATAATCAGTAGTTCCTTCTTTATAAATGAAAAATAAATCCCTCTTGCTTACTAGTGTTTATAAAGAAGGGGAAGAGTACCTTATCTTTCTAAAATGTAATTAGTCTTTCAATATGTTTCTTCAACATCTTGTCCCTAGAAACATGGAAAATAAAGGGAAGCTGTCATGCTCCATTGATCCAATTGGTAACCATTTGAAAGTAAGTCTTTAACTAATTGCTTGCCCCTAGCATCAAGCAAATTTAGAGCTGTAAAATATTTCTACTAACTTTTAAAATGTATAGCCTCAAAGGTGTTTAAAAGGCTTTAAAACACATAAAATATTTTGAATAATAATTATTATTTCATATCTGGATAAATTTCAACAATCCAAATATTCCAACAGTATTAAAATAAAAATGAGGTGGGCTTTATAGACCCCAAACTCCCCCAACTCAGAGAACTTAAAACACTAATTGGGAATTTCCACATGATTATGAAATGGAATAGAATTTTTGCACGATGCTCTTCATTTGGAAAATATTCACTGTCAAACACTTTGGCATGAATGTGCAATCTACCAGAAAATAAAGGGATTCTCATTAATTCCCAGGTTTAATGTATGTCTCCAAATATATTTAATCTACTTTAAATATAAATATGGTTTAATTCTAAAGATTAGTAAGCCCTTTCCCAAAACACTGTTTTTTTGTTTTCTTGGTGTCAAGGACACATACCTTAATGGTCTGCCTCTTCCCTCAATGGCAGAGCCTTTTCAGCATTATTATCTATATCATTCTCCTCTTTCTGGAATGAAAAAATGGACCACTCTTATTCTTCACCTACATCCTTTCTCATGGGATATCAAAGAATCCTATTGACTAAGAAGCATCTAAACTGGGCTCAGTGACATACATCTTTAAGACCATACTGGGGAAGCAGAAACAGGAGGATCTCTGTGAGTTCAAGCCTGATCTGCATAGCAAGTTCTAGGACAAGGCTAAATAAAATCACGCTTAGTGAAACCCTGTCTAAAAACAATGAAAAAAGCATCTATTTAAAAGATGACGTTGCCAATGTTTGTATCTTCAAGACCAGAGTGATTAATGTATATCACAATATTATATTTAAAAAGAAATAGTGTCAAACCTTCTAACTCTTCTTTTCCTCCCCAACACAATAGCATGTTGGGGTTACAGGTTATACTATCACCATTCTTTAATATCTAAAGGTAAGATAAAAGAAAATGAATTTTGCAAAAAAAAAGGGCAAATCCAGCCATAAAAGATAGGGATAAACTTTAATTATATAATATCTTTAATAGCTTATATATAACTTACAAGTAAAATTATTTCAGGCCTACAGTAAACATGTGTGTTATATCCAAACAAGTTTTGCTACTATCTCTATAATCATTTCCTGCATGAACTATTACTATTGACCCCCTAATTAAAATATTTTTTTGTTCTTTTGAGACAGGGTCTCCATTTAGTCCCAGCTGGCGCTTGCTCTGTAGACCAGGCTGGCCTTGAACTTGCAGAGATCCGCCTGCCTCTGCCTCCCCAGTGTTGGGATTAAAGGCATGAGCCACCATGCCAGGCTTAAACTTTTTGTTTTTACTCTTATTCTTAATGCAGTCTATCCTCTGTAAAAGAGAAAATTCAAATATTTTAAGATAAGGTTCATAAAATGCTTCAGTGCTGTCTGAATGTTTATATCCACCCCTTTCCTAGCTAACTTTAGCTGTCAACTTGACTCAGCTTAGAGTCACCTGAGAAGTGATTCTTAATTGAGGCCTTTCCCAATTTAGACATGTCTGTGGACCTGTCTGTGGGATGTTGTCTTGATTGTCAACTGATGTAATAGGGCTAAGCCCTCTGTGGGCAGCACCATTTTCTAGGCAGGTAGTCCTGAGGTATATAAGCGCAGATCTGCAGTGAACAATCAAGCAACTCTTCTCCAGGAGTTCTGCTTCATGACCCTGCATAAGTTCCTGCTTGACTTCCCTCAGTGATGGACTGTAACTCATAAGATGAAATAAATCCATTCTTCCTCTAAGTTGCTTTTAATCAATTTTTTAACACAACAGAATGAAACTAGAACATTTGTCAGGTTTTGAATTCCTAACCCTTGACCCCTTAATGCTATATAGTCTTAGGATCTAGGTTTGTTGAGGACATGACTAGGCCTTGCAGGTATGTTCCTCCTTACTGTGTTAGTGCCTTCGTAAATTAGACTATAGATACATATATGACATTTTCTGCCATTTCAGGTCACAGACAGAAGATAAAGAAGCACCACTCACTGGGCTCTGATTTTGCTAGTACCTTAATCTTCCCTACCTCCATGGTAAATCACTGTTTTTTTAAATCTCTGCATTTTATGGTATATTGAGAATAGCAAACTTAATGGACTAAAACATCATTATCATGACTTCTTTATTTGAAGATACTAAATTCCTGGTTCTTTACAAAAATTTTGCTATTTTGATTGTGAAGCTAGCTTGTACTTTTACAATCATATCCCTCACTAAGAACAACTAAGAAGACTTGGAAAATAGATTGTTTTCCCCAATCTTTGGCTGTGATCCTGGGGTATGTTGGTTCATCTTGGTTTAGAAAGTAAGGAATTGCTCACAGTTAGGACACCATTAGCCATAATTGCCAAGACACAGAATCAACATTGGTAAATATCGACAGATGACTAGATTAAAAAAATCAAGGTATGAGGGATCAGGAGATGGCTCTGTCGGTAAAGGTGCTTGCTGCCTATACTTCCAGGATGCTGAGTTTGATCGAAGGACCCATATAGAGGAAGGAGAGAGGTGATTTCTTAAGTCGTTATCTGACATTTACAAGTCGCTATGGCATGCATTCCCATGTGCCCAAACATAGTCAAAAAGAAAATGATACATATACAAAATGGAATGGAATGACTTCCCTTGTGATGAGGTTATTTGATAGGCCTGCCATAACCTCATGACATTTTAAGTGAAAATGCATGTACATTACTTAGCTTACCAGATGTAGTTTTAATTGTCTTTTCATCTCTCCTTCTAGATAAATAAGCTCTAGAGAAAAGAATTTTTTTTTCTCTGCTTGGCCTCTAGGACCTAACAGTGGTTGGGATGAAGCTGACCAAGTATTTGTAAATAAAATTTTTGTAAATGAAACATTTGTATGGGAAATATTTGCAAATGAAATAAATTACATTTTTATGTCATTACAATGAACAAAAGAGAGACTTGCACAGAACAAACTTATAACCATATCTGTTGTTTTGGTAAATTTCACAAAGGAATCAGGCTCACTAAAAATAGGAAAATTATTAGTGTCCTTTGAAGATTAATTCCAACCTGTCATACAGCCTCCTCTGCCACCTTTTTGCCAGTCCTCATAAGAGCAATCCTTCCTAAATAAGTAACTTATAATTCTCATAGCATTTAGCATACCAGAATTTGAATATATGAACATTAATGTCTCCCATTGGTGTGATATCTTCAAGTGTGAGAACCATTCAGCTTCACAGATTCCAGTTATATCCCGCTTAGCAATGCAAATGCTTACTTTGTTGTTGTTTAATTCCTCCCTGAGAATAAAACAGAATGTGAGATATTGTTTAATTTTTCAGACACTTAACATATTTACTAGGTTTTCACAATTGGAAAATAAACATTCTCAGTATGAGTCAGACAAGTCCCAGAATTCTGCCTTTATCAAACAGCCATCTAGACACTGTCAGTAAGACAAAAGTGAAAAGAAACTTTTGAGCTGCATTAACTAGTCCTAATTTTGGTAGCTAGTATTCAGATGAGAGAAAAGTATGAAAAAATCACAAAAATAAATCTTGAAAATGTAAAAAGCACAATACAGTCATTTAACCTAAAGTGCCTGATGACCCGAAATATATGATTAGCCTCTGAGTAACACTTTGAGTGTTAAAGAGTATGATACAAAATGCATCTTGAAAATATTTCCAAAGAACTAGAAGATAAAGTTTTGAGTCTTCATGTGTGGTTTGGAATATAAGCTTCTATTTCCAAAAAAAATCAACCCATGCAAAATAGTTAATATATCACATAAAATTTTATGGTTGCTATTAGGAAGTTACTGGGTCTACCATCCTTGAAAAAGAGATTTTTTGGTTAGGTATTGTTAGGAAATAATTATTTCCATTGGCATAAACTGGATTTTATTTTCATAGTACAAGAAACCAATTTTGAATCAAGGAAGCTTTTAAAGAAAAACAACACAGAAAAACTAATATATCTGGGGAAAGGACCGTGTTTGAAAAGTGCTCATATGACTCTCTGGATATTTCATGCCTTTGGACGGGACCATTTTAAGATAATAAGCTATGAAATGGCAAACATTAATCTTCACCTAGTCTCTCAGATAGAAAATTATTTCCCTTAGGCATTTGATACTGCCAAAGAGCAGCCAACTATTCCTGAAGGAGGTAATTTTTGGAGCCCTTTAAAAGAAAATATCATAACTTTATAATTTCAATATAAAAAAATATGGAATGGAACCACAAGGCAGAGAGGATACATCAAGCTGTTTTTAAGTATGCATTTAAAACTCACAGAAACACACAAAGTTCACCAAAGTGATAACAAATAGTATTGTTATGACAAGTTCTATGTCATTAAAAACTGATACTGAACTAAAACAGTTAAGTTTTTATCCTATATATTTCTATTTATTTCTTTTCAATGTTTTAGTTACAACCTTTCTCCTAAGAGTTGCTTTGTGTGTACTTTCATATATTTAGGTTCTATTTTGTTTACATTGATAAAATTCATAAAGCAACTAATATGGGCACATCTGATAAACAAGCAACATAATTTAGGTATGATAAGGAAATTTCATTCACACTGATAGTATTTTTCGTTGGCTTATTTAGGGCCTGTATTAAGTATCCTTTGCCTCTCCTTCACAATTCTGGGTGATTCTTCCTAAGCTAAGAACTTTGACAATAAAAAAAAAAAAAGAATTAAGGATTCAACACATACCAAACAATTATTAAAAACAAAATGTCTTCACTAAATCCATTTTAGGAAATCAAATATTCCATCATTGCTTCTATTCTGTAAAGAACTACTTAATTTATTAATATTTTTATTTGTCACCTATGATTGAGATAAATAAAGACCAACTTAGATTATGTTTTTTTCCTATCAATACTGTTCATATTGATCTGCTAGACTCTTCATTTCCTTAAAATATCTAACTTCTTTCTGCTCCTTTTCCACCTCTTTCCTTTTCAGATCACAGAGCTGAGTTAAGTGCAGCACAACATTCTTCTCAATCCACCCAAGACACTCATTAGTCTTGTACTTTTGTCAATACCCCTGTCAATCTTTCTTCTTTCTAGATATATGCTAACACAGCTGATATAAGCAGATTAACACTGTGGCCAAACTCATAAACTCTGGAGAAGCCAGAATTTAAGACTTTGGTTCAACATATACCACATTAATGTTATTAAAGTATGATCTTTTATGTTACTTTAGTTTTGCAACAATAAATCTGTAACATGAGGCTGGTGAGATGGTTTAGTGGGTAAAGGCACTTGCTGACAAGTGTGATAACCTGAATTTGATCCCTAGGACCCACATGCAGGAAGAGGCAAACTGACTACCAGAAAACTGTCTTCTAGTCTCCTAATATGCACCATGGCCCATGTGCTACCACAAACACACACAAATTAAAAATGTTATAAAAATTAAAAATATAATTCTTAAACATGTGATGATGTCTCTTGGTTGTTGTGAAGTGTAGCTGAAGCAATATATTCTTATATGTGTTCTCCTAAACGATTTCTATGAAACATATTGCATTTAATTTCTGACATTTTCCCTCAAGACATTTTACATTCATCAATATTCTAGATAAGACTTATCAATTGTGGCAAATTTGCTTCTGATCCCCTTTCCTTGATCCTTGGATCTCTCCCTCTGAGGTGGCCTGGGAATGCTTGAATCAACACCCAACCTCCGAGGTGAGTAGCCCAAATCCTGCCACATCTCTCCAACTGCTTTGGGATCATCTCTAGCTGATTGCACTCTGCTTCTCAGAGACCTGCATACTACCCTGATAAGTCAGACTCTACCCACTGAGTCTTCACTCCTGTGCACCCTGAGCAGCTCAGTTCTCTCTCCATGAGCTGCCTGGTTTCCAGCCTTGAGCCTAGGCCCAGTATTGCTCTTTCCACTTCAGATCTCTGAACTGCCTCCCAGCCCAGAACCTGCCCACTGAGTCCTGATCTCCTGCACCCAAACTGGCTGCATTTTCCAGCTTCATGGCCCACACCTATTCTGCCTAGTTAAACCCTGTACATGCAGACCCCACCAGTGTTTGCTCTTCCTACCTGATCTTCCTGCCTGACACCTCCTCACTGTAAGATTATGGCGCGCTCCCCCCGGAATGAAAAGCCACGAGGTCTAAGCTCTTTGGAGCAAAGTTTAATTCAGAGTAGCCGGGGCTGGGCTCAGGGGAGAGAGAGAGAACCGAACCAAGCACAGAATGGCATCTGGCTTGGGAATTTAAGGGATAAGGTGGGAGCAGGATTCAGTGGGAGTGGGGGTGGGTAGCGCGCTCTGCAGGAGTCTGGAGTCTGGCTTCCGAAGGGTGAGGGGCGAGGTGGAAGATTCCTGAGTAATCAGGGGTGGCCTGCTTTAGCATAACCAAAGGCCATGCCTGGTACAGCAGGTTTTTGGACCTCTGGTCTTAGATGTCTCTGCATTCCAAAGGGCTTCTGGATCTAAAGACCTGACATTCCAGCCTTTTGTTCCTATAGGAAAAGGGGCGAAGTTCTGTCTTCTGTATCTACTTCAGAGCTGGTCAGGGGTGAAGTTTTTGGGGGAACAGCTGTCAGGCTGGATTTTTTCAGTTTGGCTGCTTGGGGTGCTCTGCCCGGTCCAGATCGATAGTGGCCAGTACTTAAGTGGATGTTTTCTCTGCAACTGAAAGGACAAGCTGGTTGAGTCTTACATGAGTATACCAGTGCAGGGACCAACAGGGGACTACAGGATGCATTAGCAATTGGAGGGTCCCAGTCTAGGGAATGCAGAGGGAAAAAGGATGTGTACCCTGGTTTGAGAAACTGGAAAAAGTTTTAGTACACAGAGCTCTAGAATGAGGGCCAGCTTTAATACACAGGGCTCCAGAATGAGAGCCATAACCATGAGAATATAAAAAGTGGTATTTTCTGGCATGGCACATTAGATCTGTCATCTATCTCTGGGATATTTTCTAACATGACACAGCAGATTCCTAACTTGGCACAGTAGGTCTCTCACCTATTTCTCTGATAATAACCTATTTCATTTTCTCTTCTTTAGATTAGTTTTCTGTTGGGGTGTTTAGAAACCACAGTTAGCTCAGATAAATGAAGTTTGTTTTGGGACATCTAAGACCGGAGGTCCAAAAACCTGCTCTACCAGGCATGGCCTTTGGTTATGCTAAAGCAGGCCACCCCTGATTACTCAGGAATCTTCCACCTCACCCCTCACCCTTCGGAAGCCAGACTCCAGACTCCTGCAGAGCACGCTACCCACCCCCACTCCCACTGAATCCTGCTCCCACCTTATCCCTTAAATTCCCAAGCCAGACGCCATTCTGTGCTAGGCTCGGTTCTCTCTCTCTCCCCTGAGCCCAGCCCCGGCTACTCTGAATTAAATTTGCTCCGAAGAGCTTAGACCTCGTGGCTTTTCATTCTGGGGGGAGCACGCCATAACCTTACACTCACTAGCCTGCCAAAACCCAGAGCTTTGAATTCCCTTTGCCCCTTAAGAGAGTACTTCACTGTCAGCTTTAACCATTCTGTCCCACCAACAAAAAATGAAAAGCAAGAATATGAAGCACACACCTACTAATTTACCATACCTGAGCTTAAAGCAGCAAAGCTACATCAATAATAAAAGCAGACCCAAACTCTGTGGGATAACTTAGTTAAGATGGGTTGCATTCTAAGCCAATGGGACCTCCTTGGCCACACACAATAAAATCTCTCTCTGAATTTGAACCTCAACCTGTGTGCACGTGGTGTGTTTTCCTGTGCATGTTTTCCACATGGATCATCCTGGTATTAAATGGGCCCCACCACAAATCTACCCACAAATGGCCCCCAATTTATGTGGGGCAGAAGGAAACCTTGACAACTTAGGTATGCATACCCCTAAATCTTGCCTTTTTCTTCTCTTTGTTCTCTCTCCCCTGATATCTATCTGTTTTGGTGGAGCTGTCTTTCCTGCTGGATTTGGTGGATGGGACAGTGGTCTGAGGGCTTGTGGCTTTGTACACGTGAAGGAGAGCAGCCTGCCTCTGATTTGGTTCAGAGGGAGCACCTAATGCCTTCCAGGCATGTGCCTCCTGGCATGGTCACTCCTGCAGGCTATAAAAGCCAGTGACCTCAAGGCTGAATTTAATATTAAGGCTTAGCAGATATGCTTGGCCTTGAAACCATTTTTCATAATTCTACAGGACTGAAAAACTTTCTGGTTTTAAATTCCACACCCCCCAAAGGAAGACTTCATCTCCTGCTGTGAGGAACCTGTTCCTCAAGTTCGGTTCCAACCTTAACCTGTTCATATGTAAATTTTCTCCAGGTAGCTCTTCTCAACCTGAGCCCACTTCTTTCTGTTGCAAATTAAGGCCTTTCACTGGGAACCACCCTACCAAGTTGTATCATTTAAGTAATTCAAATCCATTTCAGCATGCTTAACTTAAAGTGTAATATTTTTACTTAACCCCCGAGTACCCTAGATATCCTTTGAGTAAATATATGTGCACAGTTAAAATTAATTGGTTGATTTAATTTTATCTTGCTCTTTTTAAATGTGTTTCATCTCAGATTTTTCTCACAGAATTCTTGATCACAGGTGGTTTGAGCTCTGGTGTGGTTTGAGCTCTGGCACCATCAGTCTCCCTGCTGTGCATTCATACCAGCTGCAGGACTGAGCACATGGTATCTAATTCATGCCCTGAGATTTTGTCCAAAGCAGTTGGGTATAATGCATATTGGAAACAACAACAACAACAGAAAGGACTGGATCAAAGAACGGACTGAAACAGTGAACTTCTGCTCAAAACAGTCAACTTCCTCATGGAGAATATTGAGAAAGACTGAGAAAGAGATGAAAAGCATGTTTGGCAGAATGCATGAGCTCTGGCGGGGTGGGGGAATGGGCAGGAACACGGGTCTAGATTTGTTAAAAAAAATAAAAATAAATTTATATATAAAAAAGGAAACAGAATCCATCAATATGCTGTCTACAGGAAACAAACAAAAATAAATAAATAAATAAATAATAAATAAATAAATTTTGATTTTAGGTAACATTCTTTTGATTTCAGCATTTTGGAAACAAAATAGATGGATTTGATTTCTAGGAAAATTTACAGGCCTTGGAGTTCTAACAAAACAAACTTGCTCCAATAAACTGTCTTTTTTTAAGGACCATTGGTAAAAGTCTCTTTAACAACATGAATTGATATTTTGGTTCAATTTAAATGAGAAATTTTTGTAATAAAACTGTTTTATGTTTCTTTAAGCCCAGCTTCAAGCTGTGTGTATGTGTGAGTGAATGTGAGTTCCCACTTTAATTCATTATAATCCTATAGGTTTAAATCTAAGTAGCTGACTATGAACAAAAATAGATTCAATTCATAAAAAGTGTTTGTTTTGTACCCCTTAGTGTTAACAATTTTTAATTGGGTTTATGGTATGCATATTATTCAGTTTAATGAAAAATAAATTGTTGATTATTGTTAGTAATTGTTATTAATAGTTATAGTTATTGAATATAATTATTAATAATAATTAATAATAGCTCAGCCTAGTAATAAATTGTTCATTGTTGTTGACTACTATTATTGACAATTATTATTCATAATAATTATGAATTATTGTTGTGACTAATAATGGTTAATAATTATTGATAATTAATAATGCTTATAATTGTTGTGATTGTTCTTGTGATTATGGATAATTATTATTCTTCCAAAGTCCTTAATAATAAGACAAGATGGATCGGTCCAAGACTACAAACAACTTTGGTCTGTCTACTTTTGGGAATCCTCAATCTTCAGATTTGTAAATAGCATAGGGACAATTAGGCTTAGCAGAGGGATAGTTTAGAGATAGTTAACCAGAAGTGACAGGATAGGGAAAGAATAGTAGACTTTAGAGATAACTCATTGAAGGCACCTGGTTGGGAATGGGCCTAAGAGGTGGCATATGGATCTCAGCTGTTTTATGCATTACTAGCACATTTGTTCTAATTATGTAAAAAATAACCCTATAACAAATTATAAAAATTCCATGCTTCTCATTGGACATCAAACAATATGGCTTTCCTCTCTTGCAAGTCAACCTAACAAATCTTTTGTGTGTATGTATGTACGTGTGTATGTATGTATGTGTGCGCACATGTGTGTATGGATGTGTGTACTTGTGTTCTAAGTATATTTTAATGTTAACAGCCATGATACCAGTAAAAACATTGCCTCTGAGTTGGAACATGGTTCTTCCTTCTCAAGATGCAAATTTATATTAAACAGCCAAAACATAATTCAATTTCAACAAAGGTTATGGGTTATCGATTACAATTTTTAAAATAATGGATCTACACTGCCACCTACTGGTTACGCTCTTTCAACATCTAAAACAAAGATGGAACCAGGTTTTCATTGTATTAAAGTGTTAATAAGTTTTTGGGTATTTGGGAATAAAAAAAATAAAAAGTATAAAAATTTAAAAATTTAAAAAATAAAAAAAATGAATTCTGATTAACATCATTGCAGAATTTGTGGCTGCCATTTTTTTTAATTTTTGTGTGCATACAGGCTAAGACAAGCCTGCATTTCATTCAGATGACCAGTGGGTAGCTGGTGTTGAGGCTGCATTTCATTCGGGTGACCAGTTGGTTGGAAAAAGGCTCCCTTTGCTGACCACCAATCTGGGAAGCTGGTGTGAAATTCCTGTCCTGGCTTTCGGCAGGTGGAAAGTCACGGCCAAGAGTGGGCAACGTGTCTCATTGTACCAGGCTAAGGACGTGAGTAGGAAGTTACCTCTCCGGTAGGGTCACAGGAGTGACCAACTGACCTCTACACAATGAGACCAGTTCCCCACAATGTCCACAAAGTGGGCACTGTGTGTCCCCCTTCCTTTAGCAGGACTACACTGCACCTGCTCGTGACAAAGGAAGCTTCCTAGAAGCTCCCACAAAAACAAAAACAAAACAAAACAAAAATCAAGATGGTAATGATGGTAACAACATTTCATGGGGCAGAGCTAGCCAGTCTTTAACTGGTGGGCATAAGAACTGTAAAAGAAAATTTTAGAATTTTGACTTCTAGCCTTTGATTTTGCTCCTATGGTTATCTATGCTAAAGTAACCTACCATAACTATTAGTGCTGCTTAAATACCTATATATCTAATTGCTTGTTCTTCATTAGTAGGATCGAAAGGTTATTCCTGGACAAACTGTCAGCCCATGAAAGGAAACAGCCAGAATTGACCAGAGTCCAAGTCAACAGCTCCAGAGAGAGTGGACTGTTTTACCTCTCATCCACCTGTGCCCCTTTTCTAAGCCTAGGGAACAACCTGCGGAAGAGGGGGCGTGGTAGAATGTAAGGGCTGCGATTGGGGTGAATGGTGAAACTACAGCAATGTAGTCTGGACACTCATTTGATCAACTTGATTGAACAAACAACCTGTCACCCCCCACTGGATGGTGGGGCTGTAGGTGTTTGGGCACAACAGCCTGCAGATAGGTTTTGCATGAAGGATGCTTGTACTCATGGATTATCACTTATAGCTAAAAATGAAAAAAAAAAACGGAAAGATGCAGGACAGTAATTGGCAGATGGATAATCTGGGATGGGGTGGGGGGGTGGGGAGGGGGGGGGAGGGGAAAGGGGAAATAAAGCCATGAACTGAATTGGAAAAAAGGTATAAATGCACAAAAGCATCAATAAAAACTAATTAAAAAAAAAATAAAATACATACAAATCAAAACATACATCAACGTGCTAAGTAATTTAGGAATGTAAAGTTAATATCTTTCTTCCCTGCATTCAAGCTTACTTTTTAAACTGTGAATCCTAAAATGTGCTTTAAAATTAAAAAAACCCCTTTGAGTTTTATTGTACAGTTTTGTGAATTGGTATATGTGTGGAGTGTATAAATGATATTTTGGAGTAACATACAATTAAATGGAAACATATTCTGTTTCAACAATAATATATATAATATATCCGAAATAAAACTCATAAGTGGTTGTAAAAAAAAAAAAAAAAAAAAAAATAAAATTTTATTAAAGCAGAATTGAAAATCCTTTAAAGCGGGTTTTTATGACAGGCCTGGAGAAGGCCAAGAGCTTTGAGGAAGATAGTTTATTAAAATCCACTTTGTAAGGTTTGAAGTTTAAAATGGTATAATTAAAAATAACATATATTTATACATAGAGGTATTTCAGTAGAGATTTTTACAGAAATACAATAAACCATATTAGTTAATGGACTTGATTTCTCTGAAGTCATAGTCTAGTCATATAGTTTTAAAGAAGAAAGTTTATAATGGGTAAAATTTATTTGGCAAGTATTCAACTTTGTCCAAACTTTGTCTACATACTATAGGATGTTTTAAGACTGAGTAAAAATGTTTAGATTAAATTTGGTTGAAGGTTTTGGTAGAAATGATAATCATTTGAACTAATTGGGAATAAAATGTTAATAGTTTTATTTATAATTTGTATTGAATTTCCAACAATAACTTTGTGGTTAAGGTACACAAATGGTCCCTATATTTTTCTGTGTTACACAGTATCACCTTGTAACACTTTCTTTTACTTGTAGGGCAATTTAAAGGAATTAAGTTTACTTCCCAAATAAGTAGCATAAAGTCAATGAAAAACAATTTGGGTGAATTTACACCCTTGAAATTTACACCTTGGTTCCTGTTTATGGGTATGTGTAATACTTACACCTTGGTTCCTGTTTATGGGTATGTGTAATACAACTTAGGCATTTATAGGTCAAAACATAAAAATTTAAAAAACAAAAAGAAGGAGTTGGTATAATATTCCTTCTGTATTCCAAATCTTTTGATAAATTTTCAATTTTGAGGTCTTGAAACTAACAATGGGAGGAGATTTGTATGTTCCCACAGGTAAAAACTCCGCATGAAAACATACAACTTTTGGTTGTGCAGGATGGACTGGGAAATGCCAACAGAGAGGCTGACCCATCTGAACATTAAAGAAAAAGGAACCTCAGATTGCCTGAGTCACAGACATTGATCATCTTTCTATATTCTATTTGAGATAACTGTTTATAATGTGGCCTTAATAAAGTTTACCTTCCAGATGCTGAGAAAACTTCCTACCTATTCTGTTTTATAGGAAAAAGAAAAACATGATGGTAATGAAGTCATTCCCTAACTGTAAATTAGAGCTAACTGTTATAGTTGTAATTTCTTATAAAACAGGTATAACTATCTTTTTAATTGACTGATAGTCCTAGGAACTGTGAAAAGATAATTCTCTATTTAGAGTGAAATATAATAGTAAAGTCTTTATAAGCTGTGTAATTAAGTAAAATATATTAATACAGGAGAGCTCTGATATCAGCAATGGATTATTCTGCCAAGGAAATGTTGGCTAGGGGATCCAAGTCCCCCAAGTTATGAAGGCTTTTGCCTATAAAAATGGGATATCTGCAAGGAGAAAGGTGGTAAGTCCCTGTTGTCGAAGACCTGGTGTAAGCATGGAAAAATGTTTTGAGATGTCACTTGCTAATGTAAAGTTGGCCTCTGAAATGCCAGAGAGCGTTACCAAAGGCCACTAAAGCAATAAAGCAAAATATTGGTCTCCTTGAGTCAAGCAAGACTCCTCCAACAGTATCACTTACACCTCAACTGCCTGGAGATACTGTGCAAGAGTGGCAGCCATGTGTCTATATATATATGCCAAATCTAATTGGTTATTAGCTCTCTCCTTGGAGGAATAATTCACAGTGGATGCCACAAGCTTATGTCCTCTAGTGGTTAGGAGATGTTATAAGCCACAGTAAGAGCTTGTCACCTTTTATAGAAAAGCCACAGTTTGTGGATTAGCATACCATCCAAACATCTGTGTTTATGCTCACAGCTTAGCTTGCCATAATAATTAGTACAGCTTAAATGCCTGTACATCTAATTGCTTGTGCTTTGTTAGTAGGATTATAAAGGTACCCTGGATAAGCTGTCAATCTGTGAAGGGAAACAACCTGAACATACTAGAGTCCAAAATGATATCTCCAGAGAAAATAGACTGTTTTGCTTCTCACCCACTTGTGCCCCTTTCCCAAAGCCTAGGGAACAAATTGCGGAAGAGGAGGCGTGGTAGAATGTAAGGGCTGTGGAGAGATTGGGGTGAATCATGAGACTACAGCAATGTAGACTGGAATCCTAATTGATCAACATGCCTGTGCATACAAGCATCTCCAACTGGACTATGGGAACCTTGGATTGTTCAAAATTTGGACATAGATACTTGCAAATTTGTTTTACATGAAAGTTACTTACATTCATTGCTTATGTTTGACAATTAGCTTACTTCATGGTTGGGATTTTTGGATATTAATTGGCCTTAGTGTGAAAATAAAGTTTCAGGTCTGACCTGCCCCCCACTGCCTAGCACTCAAAACAGGCTTGAGCAGCTGGCTATTCAAAACTCACGTTGCTTTGTGTTGTTAGCCTCACTCATGGGCTCCCCTGCCTCTCAGAAAAATAAAGAATAAAATTAAAAGGGTGAGATATGGGAAAACTTAGTTAAGATGGGTAGCATTCTAAGCCAATGGGAACTCCTTGGCCACACCCATGGGGTGGATGTAGTGACAAAATGGTTTAGGATTTGGCCCTGAGAACTGAGTCACAACCACTATTTAACCAGACATTTTTGCAATAAAATCTCTCTCTGCATTTGAACCTCAACATGCGTGCACATGGTATGCTTTCCTGTGCGTGTTTTACACATGGGTCATCCTGGGATTAAGTGGGCCCAGCCACAAATCTCGGTGGCATACCCACAAAACTCCAACTTAACAAAGGAAGTGTAGAAATTCATATCAGAACCACAAATAGCAAAAGAAATACAGATGCCCAAACAACATGTGAAAACACAGATAATATGAAAAATCAAGAGACTATGTCCTCAACTAAACCCACGACTCCTACAGAAGTGTGCTAGAATGAGATGTACTCAGAGGAACTCTGGGGCACAGAACTTAAAAGAACAACCATAAACAAAATCAAATAAAGATCATGTAAACAAACTCACAGAACTCAAAGAAAATAGGAATAAGCCCCTGACTGAATCTCAAGAAAATACAAATATAAGGCTGAAGAAATTGGAAAAAAAAATAATTCAGGACTTGAAAAGGAAGTTTACGAAAAAGATAGAAACACTGAACCCATTCCAAAATGAAGATTGCACTGAAATATTCAATAAGACTCTGAAATGACTTGAAAAATTCTCACAAGCAGAATGAATGAAATGAAAAACAGAATATCAATTGGATGAGAAAGGTGAAGAACTGGAGTATGCTAAGAATATAAAAAATTTTAAAAACACAGGAATAGAATATGAAGAAAATTAGAGACAACATTAAAAGACCAAATCTACCTGTTATAGGCATGGAGGAAGGAGAAGAATCAGAGGTAAATGGCATTCACCAGTTTTTTGGTTTTTTTTTTGTCTTTTTGAGACAGGGTCTCCCTGTAGCCCCAGCTGTCCTGGAACTCACTCTGAAGACCACGCTGGCCTTGAACTCACAAAGATCAGGCCTGCCTCTGCCTCCCAAGTGCTAGGATTAAAGGTGTGCGCCACCACGTCTGGCCATTCACCAGTTTTTTAACAGAATAAAAGATAAATTGTTCAAATTAAGGAAAGACATATCTATATAGGTATTAGAAACAAACAGAACACCAAATAGGATCAGAATAGAAATTCCCCCACAGAAGAGAGAGGATACTAAAAGCTGCTTATCAACAAGTCACATATAACAGAAAACCCACCAGAATTATAGCTGACTAGTCAATGGACATTATGAAAGCCAGAAGATCTTAGACCAAAGTATTATAGATTTTAAATGACTATGTATTCCAACTCAGAATATTGTACCCAGCAAAACTATCTATCATAGCTGAAGAAAAATTTCCATGACATAAATAGGCTGAAAAAATTCTTGTCTATGAAACCAGCTCCTACAAATAAGGCTTGAAACAATTCAAAGGAATAACCATACCCAAGAGGTTAAGGAAAGAAAACAAAAAGGTGTAATTACAGAAACAAAATAGGACGAAGAACACAAACAAATTAAATGACAATACTCAAACACATATTGCAACAATAACTCTAAATACCAGTGGCCTCAATTCCCCAGTCAAAAGACGCAAGGTAGTGGAATGGATTAAGAAAAAAAAAAAATCCGGGGCTGGAGAGATAGCCTAGCGGTTAAGAGCACCGATGCTCTTGCAGAGGACCCGGGTTCGATCCCCGGCATCCACATGGCAGCTAAGAACCGTCTGTAACTCCAATTCCAGGAGAACTCCAGTTCCAGGGGAATCCGAGACCCTCTTCTGACCTCCGCGGCATTGCACGACATGGGTGCACAGACCTGCATGCAGACAGTACATTCATACACATACAAAAATAAATGAAATAAAAAAAAAAATTAAAAAAAAAAAAAAAAGAAAAAAAATCCACCATTTGTTGCCTGCTAGAAGCTCATCTTAACCTATAGTATAATCAGAACCTCAGGGTGATAGGATGGGAAAAGAAGTGCCAAGAAAAAGAAGAACGGCTACAGAGAGCAAAGTGGGTTGTAATTCTAATATCTCACAAAATAGATGTCAGACTGAAACTACTGAGAAGAGATAAAGAGTGCCATTTAATTCTAATCAAAGGAACAATTGACCAAGATATATTTCTCTTTTTTTTTAATTTTTATTTATTTTCTTCATTGACCCATTCATTACTCAGCAGTGTGTTGTTTAGTCTCCGTGTGTTCTTGTAGATAGTAGGGGTTATCCTGGTGTTGATATGAGCTTTATGGTGCTGTGGTCTGGTAGAATGCATGAAATAATTTCAATCATTTTGTATTTGTGGAGCTTCTTCTGTGTCCAGTATGTGGTCAATTTTGGAGAATGTTCCTTGGGGTGCTGAGTAAAAGTGTATTCTCTGGTAGTAGGGTGGATATTGGTAGAATCTGTGAGTTCTGTTTGTGTATATCATATCATTCAGTTCAGAAACTCTCTCTGCTTATTCTTCGTCCATTGACTTGTCCAAACGGGGCTCATGGGTATTAAAGTCCCTACTATGAGTGTACTGGGATTTATCTGTGCCTTGAGGTCCTGGAGAATTGTCTTATAAAGTTGTTGGTGCACCAGAATTTGGGAGCATATTATTGATGATTGTGAAATCTTAATGGTCAATTGTTTCCTTTGATAACAATGTTATGGTCTTCTTTCGTCCTCTTCTGATTTCTTTTACTTTGAAGTCTATTTTGTCTATAGTTAAAATAGCAATGTCTGCTTTCTTTTTGGTGCAATTGCTTGGAAATATTTTTTTCCATACCTTTACCTTTAAGGTAGTGCCTGTCCTTGAAGGTAGATGTATTTCTTGTAGACAGCAAATATAGATGGGTTCTGTTCTCCTAATCCATTCCCAGTCTATGTCTTTTGATTGGGACTTTAGCCAATTAATATTACGGTTATACCTGAAAGATGTGTGTTGTTTCCTTTCACCTTCTTATCTATTTGCGTTTTTGGTCCAGGATTCTACTTCTGCAGTTATACTTTTATTAATTTCTCTTTCTAGGAGCCTGGGGATAGTTGGTCCTTTCTTCTGTCCTTTGAATTGCTTCAAGCATTCTCTGAAGGGATGGTTTTTTTTTCGGACATGTATTCTTTCATCTTGTTTATGTCATAGAAATTTTTCTCTCTCTTTCAACTATAATCAACATTTTTGCTGGGTATAGTAAACTGGGTTGGCATCTATATTCCTTTAACACTGGGAATGCTTTGTTCCATGTTCTTCTTGCTTTCATAGTTTGCATTGAGAAGTCAGTTGTAATTCTGATAGGTTTCCCCTTATAAGTTCCTTGTTGTTTTTCTCTTGTGGTTTTCAGAATTTTGTCTGTTTTGGGCATCTAGCATTTTAACTATGATATGTCATGGAGGGTTTCTTTTCTGATCTTGTCTGTTTGGAGTTCTATGTGCTTCTTGTATTTGTATTGGTTTGTCTTTTTTTAGTTTGGGGAAATTTTCAACTATTTTTCTGTGGAAGATCTGATCAATACAATTTTCTTGGGATTCTTCTCTTTCCTCTGTCCCTATGATGTGGAGGTTTGATCTTTTCATAGTGTCCCACAATTCCTAGTTGTTCCATTTTTGTGTATTTTTGACTTTTTCATAATCTTTACTTGAGGTTTTTAGTTGTTCTGTGCTATCTTCCAAGTTTGATATTCTTTGTTCTTCTACCTCCATTCTACTTCTGAGGCTTTATCCATTCCTTTCCTCTTGATTGGAGGAGTGTTTGATTTCCTTTTTCATTTCATCTTGTGATTTTTTTTTTTAGTATTTCCACTTCCTTTTGGAGCTTCTCAATCTCTTCCTGTAGTTCTTTGCTTTGCTGGTTGGTTTCCTTTTCTTTTTCAACATGGGATCTTTTCAGTGTTTCCACTTCCTTCTGGAGTTTGTGATTTTCTTCCTCTAGTTCTTTCTGGTGTTTGTCATTCTCTTTCTCTAGGTCCTTCTTGAGTTTTTCATTCTCTCTCCTTAGTTCTCTGACGTGCTCTTTATATTCTTTGATTTCTTTGAATATGTCTGCAATTGTTCCTCTAGGATCTGTGTCCTGGGCCATCCCCAGGGGGATCCCACTGTAGGAATCTCCCACAGGGTTGGTAGAGCTTTGTGTGGAATTATTCTGCACCTTTCCCATGTTGTCTCTTAGTTGTGTCCCTGGCATGTTGGTTTCTCTTTTCCTGTGTTCCAATGCAAATTCCAAATGCCTCTTCACTGTGTTGAAGGCTTGCTTTACTTGCCTCCTTCAGATACCTGGTTTGTTTGTTTGATTTGTTTTTCTCCTTGCTTATGGAGTGTTGACTTGTCTAAGTTTTAGGCTTCCTATTGGAAGTCTAATTCATTCTTCCCTTTCTGTTCTGAAGGTTATCCAAAGAATCCACTTGGACATTCCCTTGGCAATTCCAGTTTGGGGGAGGGGGGATATGCCTGTTTAGCCCAGGTCCCAGTACTCTGTGCTTCAGGTGGTCCTGGAAAATCTCCAATCTAAGCTCTGTGCACTCAAGTCTCACAGTGGCAACAAGCCCACCCTTGATACCAGCTAGCAGGATGACTCCACCCCCACAGCACCACAAGACAATGATTTAATCAAACCAATGAGAGAATTATCCAACAGGCCAGATCGATTATCCAACAATCTGCCTGGCTGAAGTGACCAGCTCCTACCTGTGCTTCAGGTGGTCCTGGGAAATCCCTGATCTAAGCTCTGTGTACTCAGGAAGATATTTTAATCATGAAAGTATATACACCTAAACCTGCTGCAACCAATTTAGTAAAAAGAGCACTACAAGACTTAAGAAAAAGATTAACTCCAACTCAGTAATAGTTGGTGACATCAACACCCCACTATCTCCAACAAATGGGTCAGTTGGACAAAGAATAAACAGAGAAACATTTAAATTAAAAGATATCATATATCATGTGGACCTAGCATACATCTATCAAATACTCTACCCAAACACTAAGGAATACAATTTCTCTTCAGGAGCCCTGCAAGTTTCTCTAAAATTGAACACATATTGGGACACAAAACAAAACTCAACATATATCTAAAAGTGAAATAATTCTGTGCATTCTAAAAAGCCTTTGACCGGAGAGATGGCCTAGCGGTTAAGAGAGCTGACTGCTCTTGCAGAGGATCCGAGTTCAATCCCCAGCACCCACATGGCAGCTGAGAACCATCTGTGAATCCAATTCCAGGAGGACTCCAGTTTCAGGGGAATCCGAGACCCTCTTCTGACCTCTGCGGCATTGCACAACATGGGTACACAAACCTGCATGCAGACAGTACATTCATACACATATAAAAATAAATAAAAATTTAAAAAGCCTTTGACAAAAATCTCACATGTATTTATTTTAAAAATCCTAGAGAGAATTGGTCTGGAGGGAACATGTCTCAACATGACTAAAACTATGGCAAACAAACCCACAGCCAACAACATTCTAAATGTAAAAAACTGGAAGACCTCTGGGCACTTCCACACATCTCTGCAGGACTCTTGGACTACAGCTGGTGATAGGTATTGTGCCCAGGTGACCTGTAGAGGCTCAACTCCCTGCTGAGACCTGTAAGGGTTTGAGCAACTCTGCACACCTGTGCGGGACTCCCTGACTACTACAAGCTGAGGTAGGGCATGTGTACAGCAAGCCAAACCACTCCCTCCCACACACACACAGAGTGGCCATGATTGTGGGAACAGCTATAGTGACTGGGGTCACAAGGTAAAAGAAGAGACAGCAAACCTGCCACTCCTCAGTTAACTTAGAGGAACAGCCCTTTAACCCAAAGAAGAAACACTCCAATTTTGAATCAGATTACAATCAACAAATCAAATCCACATGCCAAAAGCACAATGAAAAATCAATACCATGGGAAAAGCAAACAATAAATCCCCACCAAATTCGATCAGTCCTATGGAAGACTTCAACAAGTTCTCCCTGGAGGTAACCCAGGACACATATTTTAAAAGAACAATGATAGACATACTCAAAGAAATCAAGGAATGTAAAGAACAAATAAAAGAACTGAAGGGAAAGAATGACAAACTCCAGAAGGAACTAGAGGGAAAAGAAGGATGAATGTCAGAAGGAAGTGGAAACACTGAAAAGATCCCAGGCTGAAATGAAACAGGAAACCGAGCAGAGAATCAAGGATCTAGAAGGAGAAAAGACAGGCTCCAGAAGGAAATGGAAATACTAAAGAAATCACAGGATAAAATGAAAAAGGAAATTGAACAGACAACCAATCAGCAGGAAAGGATGGGAGAAAGCCTTAGTAACAGAATAGATGAAGCAGAAAATAGAATATCAAGTCAGGAAGATAAGATATAAGAACTAGAATTCTCAAGAAAAGATAATGAAAAAAATTTAAAAACACAAGAGTGGAACAATCTGGAAATGTGGGACACTATGAAAAGACCAAACCTCCACATCATAGGGATAGAGGAGGGAAAAGAATCCCTGGAAGATGATATTGATCAGATCTTCAACCGAATAATAGAAGAAAGTTTTCCCCAAACTGAAAAATGACAAACCCATACAAATACAAGAAGCACATAGAACACCAAATAGATAAGATCAGAAAAGAAATTCCCCTCACCATATCATAGTTAAAACATTAGATGCCCAAAAGAAAGAAAAATACTGAAGGGCACAAGAGAAAAACAAATTAGATATAAGGGAAAATCCATCAGAATTACAGTTGACTTTTGATGGAAACCATGAAAGCCAGAAGAACATGAACCAAAGTATTCTCAGTGGTAAACAACTATAGGTGCCAACCCATATTACTATACCCAGCAAAAATGTCTATTATAGTTGAAGAAGAAAGAAAAATCTTTCATGACATAAGCAAGATGAAAAAATTCATGTCCAGAAAACCAACCCTTCAGAAAATATTCAAAGCAATTCACAGGTCAGAGGAAAGGAGCAACTACCCCCAAGCCCTAGACAGAATAACTGATAACAGTATAACTGTGAAAATACTAACTTAAACCAAGAATGCAAACAGAAAATAAGGTGAAAGGAAACAACACACATCTCTCAATAATAACCTTAAATATTAATCATCTAAACTCCCCAATCAAAAGACATAGATTGGTAGAATGGATTAAGAAACAGAACCCATCTATATGCTGTCTACAAGAAACCCATCTCCCCCTCAAGAATAGTCCTCAACTTAAGTTGAAAGGATGGAAAAAAAATATTCCAAGCAAATGGTCCCAAAAGAAAGCATCTATAGTTGCTATTCTTATATCAGACAAACTAGACTTCTAAGTAAATCTAATCAGAAAAGACAAAGAGGGCCATTATGTCCTTATCAAAGGAATACTTAACCATGAAGATTTCACAATCATAAATATATGTGCACCAAACTGGTGCAGCAAACTTTATGAGCACAATTTTGCAGGACCTCAAGACACGGATAAATCCAGGACACTAATATTAGAGGACTTCAATACTCCACTGAGCCGTTTGGACAGGTCAACTGAACAAAGAATAAACAGAGAGACATCTGAATTGAACAATACAATACACCAAATGAACCTCATGGATATCTGCTGAATATTCCACCCAAACACCAGAGAATATACTTTCTACTCAGCACCCCATGGAACATTCTCCAAAATCAACCACGTACTGGGACACAGAAAAATCCTCAACAAATACAAAAGGATCAAAATAATCCCACTCATTCAGTCACACCACAGTGCAATAAAGCTCAGTATCAACACCAGAATAAGCCCTATTGTCTACAGGAACACACGGAGACTAAACAACACGATCCTAAATAATGAATGGGTCAAAGAAGAAAAAAGGAAAGAAATAAAAGTATTCCTAGAACTAAATAAAAAAGACAATACAGTCTTAAGAAGGAAATTTATAGCACTAAGTGCCAACATACAACAACAACAACAACAACAACAACAGAAAGAGCACAAATAAATGATCTAACACTGCAGCTGAAAGCACTTGAGAGGCAACAACAACTAAATCCTAAACCCAAAAGACAAGAGGAAATAACAAAAATTAGATCAGAGATCAATGAAATAGAAACAAAGAAAATGATAAAAAGAATCAATGAATCCAAAAGCTGGTTCTTTGAATGTATAAACAAGATAGATAGACTTCTAGCCCAGTTAACCAAAAGAAAGAAAAAGCTGCTCCGAATTGATAGAAAAGGGAAACATTAGGAAAAACACTGAAAATATTCAGACAATAATATGAGACTATTTTAAAAACCTATACTCTACTAAATTTGAAAACATCAGAGAAATGGATGAATATCTGAAATCCTGGAATTCACCAAAGCTTACTCAAAAAGATATTGACAGCCGAAGACCTGGTGTAAAAATGGGGAAGATGTATTGAGACCACACTTGCAAGTGTACAGTTGGTCTCTGGAATGCCAGAGAATGTTACCAAAGGCCACTAAGTCAATAAAGCAAGTATTGGTCTCCTTGAGTCAAGCAAGACTCCTCTGTCAGCATCAGCTACACCTCACCTGCCTGAAAATACTGTGCAGCAGTGGCAGCCATTTGTCTGTATATCCCAAATCTAATTGGCTATTAGCTCTCTCCTTCGAGGAATAATTCATGGCTGATGCAACAAGCTTACATTCTCTAGTGGTTAGGAGATGTTATAAGCCACAGTAAGACCTTGTCATCTTTTACAGAAAAACTATAGTCCATGTATTAGCATATTATCCAAACATCTGAGTCTATACCAACATAACCTACCATAATAATTAGTACTGTTTAAATGCCTGCATATCTAATTCCCTGTGCTTTATTAGTAGGATTGAAAGGTTATTCCTAGATAAACTGCCAACCCGTGAAAGGAAACAGCCTGAACTGATCAGAGTCCAAAATGACATCTCCAGAGAAAGTAGACTGTTTTGCTTCTCACCCACTTGTGCCCCTTTCCTAAAGCTTAGGGAACAATCTGCAGAAGAGGGGGCATGGTAGAATATAAAGGCTGTGATTGGGGTAAATTGTGAAACGACAACAATATGGACTGGACACTTATTTGAGCAACATGACTGTACATACAAGCCCCTCCAGCTGGATGGTGGGAGACTTGGGCTGTGTGGGTTTGGGCATAGCTGCTTGCAAATTGGTTTTACATGAAGGATGCTTGTATTCATTACTTATTACTTATTGTTAAAATAAAAGAAAAGAAAAACAATAAAAGATATTGACAGCTTAAACAGACCCATACCACATGCGGAAATCGAAATAGTAATTCAAAACCTCCCAACTAAAAAAAGCCCAGGCCCAGATGGATTTACAGCAGAATTCTATATAACCCTTAAAGAGGACATACAGCCACTATTACTCAAATCGTTCAAATGAATAGGAAAAGACGGAAATCTCCCAAATTCTTTCTATGAAGCCAGAATCACTCCAATACCCAGACCAGGCAAAGATACAACCAAAAAAGAAAACTATAGGCCCATTTCATTAATGAACATAGATGCAACAAAAATTCTCAACATAATACTTAAAACCACATACACATTAAAAAGATCATCCACCATGACCAAGTCAAATTTATACCAGAGATGCAGGGATGGTTCAACATATGCAAAACAATAAATATCATAAGACACTTAAATGGGCTGAAAGACAAAAATCACATGGTTATCTCAATCAACCAAGAAAAAGCCTTCAGCAAAATCCAGCATGACTTCATGTTTAAAGATATTCAAATCCTAGAGGTAATTGGACTGGAGGGAACATTACTCAACATAATTAAAGCCATATTCAAGAAACCCAAACCCAGCATGATCCTAAATGGGGAAAAATTAGAAATATTCACCTTAACATCAGGAACACAGCAAGGCTGCCCCCTATCCCCACTCTTTTTCGATATAGTGCTTTAAATACTTGCTATAGCAATAAGACAAGAAAAAGAAATTAAAGGAGCACTAATTGGAAAATAGGAAGTCAAACTAACCTTTTTTGCTCATGATATGATTGTTTTCCTAAAGGATGCTAAAAACTCAACCAAGAAACTCCTAGAAACAATCAATAGTTTTAGTAAGGGAGCTGATTACAAAATTAACTTAGAAAAATCAGAAGCCTCTCTTTACACCAACAACAAACAAATGGAGAATGAATACAAGGAGACCATCCCATTCACAATAACCTCAAAAAAAAAAAAAAGAATCTTGGAACAAACCTAACCAAAGACACCACCAAATATCTCTACAATGAAATTTTTAAATCTCTGAAAAATGAGATTGAAGAAGATAGCAGAAGTTGGAAAGACCTCCCATGCTAATGGATTGGAAAAATTAATATAGTAAAAATGTCCATCCTACCCAAACTAATATACAAACTAATATATAATGCAATCTCCCAATCAAACTCTGCATGAGTTTCTTCTCAGACTTAGGAAAAAAAAAATACTTAAATTCCTATGGAAAGGCAAAGGACTCCAGATAGCCAAAGCAACCCTGAGCAAAAAAACAGAAACACAGGAGGTGGGGGGATAACTAAACCTGACTTAAAACTAAATTACAGGGCTATTATTATGAAAACAGCCTAGTACTGGCACAAAAACAGACCTGTAGACCAATGGAACAAAATTGAAGATCCAAACCTGAGCACATGTAATTTCAGCCACCTCATATTTGACAAAGGGACCAAGAAGACCCAATGGAGGAAAGGCAGCACCTTCAGCAAATGGTGCTGGCAAAACTGGATTGACACCTGTAGAAAGATGAAGCTAAACCCCTACCTTTCACCATGGACAAAAATAAACTCCAAATGGATCAAAGACCTTAATGTGAAACCATAAACTCTGAAAATGATAGGATAAATAAAACATTCAAGCTTTCTAAATTGGACAGCCACCACGTTGGAAACAAGGTCAACAACAGACAAATAGGACCTCATTAAACTCAAAAGCTTCTGTACAGCAAAAGAAGCAATCGACAAAGTGAAGAGAAAACCCACAGAGTGGGAGGAAATCTTCACCAGTGATACATAGAGTAGATATAGTATTAACATCCAGAATATATAAATTACTCAAAAACTAAAGGATCAAGAAAAAAAAGACACTATCAAAAGATGGAGTAAAGGGTGGAATAGAGAATTCACAAATGAAGAAGTGAAGATGGCTGAGAAAAATCTCAGAAAGTGTTCAACCTTGCTAATAATTAAGGAAATGCAGGGTTAAAATCAGCTTAAGATGTCACCTTACCCAGGTAAGAATGGCGAAGATTAGGAAAACAAATGACACCAAATGCTGTAGAGATTGTGGAGAAGGGGGAACATTCATTTACTGCTGGTGGGAATGCAAACTCGAGCACCCCTTATGGAAAGCAGTTTAGAGAACCCTTAAAGGACTGAAAATGAGCCTACGAACTGACACAGTCATACCGCTCCTGAGTACATACCCACGAGATTCCTCCTACCGCAGAGACACATGCACATCTATGTTTATTGCAGCTCTCTTCACAGTAGCAAAAGGCTGGAAGCAACCCAGATGTTCTTCACCCAACGAGTTGATACAGAAAATGTGGTACATCTATAAAATGGATGTCTATGCAGCAGTAAAGAAAGATGACAACATGAACTTTGCAGGTAAATGGATTGAATTAGAAGACATTATGTTAAGTGAAGTAACACAGTCCCAGAAAAACAAAAGATGTGTGGTGTCCCTCATTTGTGGATGCTAGCACAAAAGTCCTAGTTGCAAATCAAACTGAGCATCACCTATGCTATATTTCTTTTCTATATGAAAGCAGCAGTATGGTTAAAAGATGAATCCCTTAGTGGGCTTGAGAATTAACCTACCACTTATTTTCAGATTTTGTAGTATTGGTATATGGGTGGAGAGTATGTATGCATATTTTGAAGTAATATAAAACTAAAGGGGAAAATGTGAAAAAAGACTGAAAGAGGGAAGGCATGTATGGAAGAATGCAGGAACAGAGGTGGGGTGGGGGCATGGAAGGGGGAATGTGTCCAAATTGAACTGAGAAATGATGTATGAAATATGCAAAACATCAATTAAAAAATACAAGGAAAAAAACTGGAAGCATTCCCATTAAAATCATAAACCAGACAAAGCTGTCTACTCTCTCCACTCCTTTTTGAAACTCTTGCTAGAGCAATAACAAAAGACAGGAAGTCTTAAAAGAATAATGATTGGAAAAGAAGATGTCAAGTTATTTGTATTGGTAGATGACATATATAGGATATCCCAAAAAATTTCACCAGAAAGCTACTAGAAAAGATCAAAATTTTCAACAAGCTGGAAGTCTCCAAAATCATTCTACAAAAATCAGTAGCCTTTCTGAATAATGATAAGGAGCAAACTGAAAAGACATTCATGGAATCCTTTTCGTTCACAACAGCATCAAAAAATCTACTAATAAACCTTACCAAAGTCCTTAAAAAAACTCTACAATGATAATTTTAAATCTTTGACAAAAACGACTGAAGTAGACAGCAGGATATGGAAAGACCTCCAATGCTCATGGGTTTGTAGAATTAATATTGTAAAAATGACAATTTTACCAACAGCAAACTATAGATTCAGTGCACTGGTAAACAAAATCCCATGATGTTATTCACTGAAATAGAAAAAAAACAGTCAAAAAATTCATATGGAATCTGAAAAGAACACAGATAAGCAAAGCGATCTTGCACAAAAAGCACAATTCTGGGGAGATTACCATACCAGATTTCAAAATACATTACAGAGCTACAGTCATTAAAACAGCAAGGTACTAGCACAAAATCAGACATACCAATAATGGAAACACAATAGAAGACCCAAACATAAGTACATGAAATTTTAGCCACCAGATATTTGGCAAAGGTGCCAAGAACACACAATGGAGAAAAGACTGAATCTTCAGTTAATGGTGCTGGCACATGGGTCTGCACCTGTAGAAGAATGATGTTGGACCCTTAACTTTCACTCTTCACAAAAGTCAACTCCAAATGCATTAAAGACTTCAATGTGGAACTTGAAATGCTGAAAATGTTAGAAGAAAATATAGGTAGTACTGACAGGATATAGGTATAGGAAATGAATTTCTTTTTTATGAAATATTTTTATTGATGTTTTATGTATTTCATACATCATTTTTCAGTCCAATTTAGAAACATTCCACTTTGCATGCTCCCCACCCCATCCCAGTCCATGCATCCTGCCGTACATGTCCTGCATCTTTTTCTCAGGCTTTTTAAAGTTTTTCTCTGCAGAGGTTTATTGTTTTGTGCAGAAGTTAACTGTTTCAGTCAGTTCTTTGACCCAGTCCTTTTGTCCTTGTTGTTCCCTCCTCTATGTATTTCTCTGATATATCTATATATATATATATATATATATATCTCAAAATTATGACCTCTGAAAATAAACTGTACATTAATTATGAAATATGTCTAAGAGTTCACATTTTCCCTCTAATGTTATATTACTCTAAAATATGAATACATACGCTCAAGCCATACATTGCATATACAGAGTCTGAAAATAAGTGGTAAGTTAATTCTAGAGCCCATTAAGGGATTCACATTATAATAGCACACTCACTTCCAGATTAAAAGAAATATAACATTAACATTGCTCAGCTTGCTTTTCAACTAGGGATTTGGTACTAGTATCCCCAAATGAGAGATATGCTTAGTTGTTTGTTTTTTCTGGGACTGCATTACTTCACTTAGCATCAAGTTCCATCCATTTACATGCAAAGTTCATGATGTCATCTTTCTTTGCCACTGCATAGAACTCCATTGTGTAGATTTTCTTTATCCACTCATAGTTTGAGGGACACAGGTTGCTTCCAGCTCTTCTCTATTGTGAAGAGAGCTGCAATAAACATAGATGAATCTCTGTAATGGAATGAATCTTGTGGGTATATACCCAGGAGTGGTATGACTGGGTCAGGTAGTAGGCTTATTTTGAGTCTTTTAAGGGTTCTCCACACTGCTTTCCACAGGGGTTGCAGGAGTTTGCATTCCCACCAGCAGTGGATAAGCATTCCCCTTTCCCCCCACAACCTCTCCAGCATTTCATATCCTTTGTTTTCTGGATCATAGCTAGTCTTATGAGAGCAATAGCTTCTGTACAGTAAAAGAAACAATCAAAAAGGTGAAAAGAAAACCCAGAGTGGGAGGAAACCTTCACCAGTGATATAACTGATAGAGTATGAACATGCAGAGTACATAAACTACTCAAAAAACAAAGGAGGAAGAAAACAAATGACCCACTCAAAAGATGGAGTAAAGAGCTGAACCAAGACTTCAGGAATGAAGATGGTTGAAAAACATCTTAAAAAGTGTTTAATGTCACTAATAATGAAGCAAATGCAAATTTAAAACCACCTTAAGATTTCATCTTACTCCTGAAATAAATTTTGTTTTTTTAAATATTTTTTAAATTCCTTTATTTATGTGTATGAATGTATTGTCTGCATGTAGGTCTGTGCACTCGTGTCATGCAATGCCGCGGAGGTCAGAAGAGGGCGTCAGATTCCCCTGGAACTGGAGTTCTCCTGGAATTGGAGTTACGGATGGTTCTCAGCCACCATGTGGGTGCTGGGGATCGAACCCGGATTCTCTGCAAGAGTAGTCAATGCTTTTAACCTCTAGGCCATCTCTCCAGCCCCCTGAAATAAATTTCTAAATGGGACATCAGTTGTTCAGAAATAAGGTCAAAAATCAACAAGTGGGATCTCATTAAACTAAGGTTTCTGTACAGCAAAAGAAACAATGAAAGAAATGTAAAGGAAACCCACAGAATGTGAGAAAATCTTCACCAGGTATGCATTTGACAGGGCATTAATATTCAAATTAAACAAACAACTCAAAAGACAAAGAAACAAGATAACAAAAGACCCAATGAAAACATGGGCTAAGGTACTGAGCAGACAGATCTCAAAGGAAGAAATAAAAATGGCTAAGAAACACCTTACAATATGTTCAGCATCCTTAGTAATTAGGGAAAATGTAATCAAAACCACTTTAGGAGTTTATCCTCCACCAGTCAGACTTGCTAAGATAAAGAGAACAAATAACACCAAATGCTTGTGAGGATGTGTAGAAAGGTGGGAGTTGGAATTGCATTAGTATTCTCTCTATCTCCTGTTCCACTATACTCCATGAGCCTTAGGTGTAGACTTTCTATTGTAGATGTGTCACTTAGGGCTGGGGATATCTCAG
>VZQC01011925.1:2628677-2658464 GCA_009823505.1 Rhizomys pruinosus | reverse complement strand
TTTAAGTCCAATTAGAAAGGTTTTGATTACCCCCAAGATAAATGTGCCACTATTGCACCAATCGAGATAGCTTGCTGTGTTGGTCATTTGCTGTGGTGATTAGGGTTTACAGCTGATTGATTTTTCTCCCTTAATAGCTTGCACGGTATTTTCTGAAACTATGAGAGCTAGTTTTTTTTAAATATTTTCCAGGCAGGGTCTCCCTGTAGCCCCAACTGACCTGGAACTCACTCTGTAGACCAGACTGGCCTTGAACTCACAAAGATCCACCTGCCTCTGCCTCCGGAGTGCTAGGATTAAAGGCGCACCCCACCACACCCAGCTGAGAGCTAATTTTTAAGTAGAGGAATTCAGGTCAGTTCCAGCTCCATTGCTCCAAGTCCTGAGTCTAAAGTATGGCCTGTCCTCAGTAATAGGATCTAGTCTTCAAGTTCTGGAAGGTAATCAAGGGCTGTGACAATACCCTGTGTTGTTTGGGGAGTCTCTTGGAGTACCATGATCAAGAACTTGGAGGGAAGTTTCTCCTGTCCGGCACTGCTTCTGTTATACAATTTCCATCTAAATACATGCACTCCTGTTTAGATGTTTTCTGTGCACTTTTCAGTAGACTTTAACATTTATTTTACCTTATTTTCATCTATGTATTTATTAGTTTTTATATATTTATATAAATACAAATAATTACAATTATTTATCCATCAATTTTCCTGCAAATTTCATGATTTTGTCTTGTTTTACCACTGAATTCAATCCATTGTGTAAGTGTACCACATTCTCATTATCCATTTGTCAGAACATTTAGGTTGTTTTTATTTCTTAACTATTATGAAAAGAGCAGCAGCTGAAGTATGTCTGCATTATTATGAGTCCCTTGGGTTCAGAAAGACTTTTTCAAGAATATGGCAACATTATAATTAACTTAAAATATATTTTATAGATGCCAACCCAGGTTACTATACCCAGCAAAAATATCAACTATAGTTGAAGGAGAGAGAAATATCTTCCATGACATAAACAAGATGATAGAATAGATGTTGGGAAACCAACCCTTCAGAGAATGCTTGAAGCAATTCAAAGGACAAAAGAAAGGAGCAACTATCCTCAGGTGCCTAGAAAGAGACATTAATAAAAGCATAACTGCAGAAGTAGAAACCTGGAACAAAAACGCAAATGGATAAGGTGAAAGGAAGCAACACACATCTTTCAGTTATAACCTTAAATATTAATGGACTAAACTCCCTATCAAAAGATATAGACTGGGATATTGGATTAGGAAACAGAACCCATCTATATGCTGTCTACAAGAAACACATCTTACCTTCAAAGATAGGCACCACCTTAAAGTGAAAGGATGGAAAAAAATATTCCAAGCAAATGGTACCAAAAAGAAAGCAGGTGTTGCTACATTAATATCAGACAAAATAGACTTCAAAGTAAAAGAAATCAGAAGAGACAAAGAAGGCCATTACATTTTTATCAAAGGAACAATTCACCAAGAAGATTTCACAATTATGAATATATATGCCTCAAACTCTGGTACACCAAACTTTATAAAGACAATTCTCCAGGACCACAAGTCACACACTAACCTCAGTACACTCATAGTAGGGGACTTCAATACCCCACTGAGTCCTTTGGATAGGTCAACAGGACAAAGAATAAACAGAGAGACATCTGAACTGAATGATATGATACACCAAATGGACCTCATAGACCTCTACCGAATATTCCACCGTAATATCAGAGAATACACTTTCTACTCAGCACCCCAGGGAACATTCTCCAAAATTGACCACATACTGGGACACAGAAGAAACCTCCACAAATACAAAAAGACTGAAATAATTTCATGCATTCTATCAGACCACAATGTAATAAAGCTCAACATCAACACCAGGATAAGCCCTATTGCCTACAAAAGCACATGGAGACTAAACAACACTGTCCTGAATAATGAATGGGTCAAGGAACAGATAACGAAAGAAATAAAAGCATTCCTGGAACTGAATGACAATGACAATACAACACAACAAAACCTATGGGATACTTTAAAAGCAATCCTAAGAGGGAAGTTTATAGCCCTGGGTGCATACGTTGGAAAAACAGAAAGAGCACAAGTGAATGATCTAACACTACAGCTAAAAGCACTTGAGTGGTAACAAAAGATGAACCCTAAACACAACAGACAGGAAGAAATAACAAAAATCAGAGCAGAAATCAATGAAATAGAAACAAAGAAAACAATAAAAAAAATCAACGGATCCAAGAGTTGGTTCTTTGAAAGAATAAACAAGATAGACAGACCTCTAGCCTAGTTAACCAAAAGAAAGAAGGAACAATTCCAAATCAATACAATCTGTGATGAAAGGGGAAATATCACGACAATGAAAAGATCCAGACAATCATACAGGAATACTTCAAAAAAAAACCTATACTCTAAAAAAAAAAAAAAAAAAAAAAAAAAAAAAAAAAACAACAAAAAAAGGAGAACTATAAACCATCTCATTATAATGAACCACCAGATTCAAAAATCTCAACAAAATACTTGCAAAATGGCCTACAGACCCACACAAGAAGCTCCATCCATCCGACCAAGTTGGATCATACCAGCGACGCAGGGATGGTTCAACATACAGAAATCAATAAATAACATAAGACATGTAAGTGACTGAAAGACAAAAAACAAACAATCATCTAAATTGATGCAGACAAAAAAGAAAAAAAGCCTTGACAAAATCCAGATCCTTTCATGTTTAAAGTCCTACAGGGAATTGGTTGGTGGGATCATTCCTCAATTTAATCAAAGCCATATACAGGAAACTTCACAGCCACTATCATCCTAAATGGAGAAACGACAGAAGCATTCCCTTTACAGGTAGGAAACTCAGGAAGGCTGCCCCGCACTATACTCTTCAATATAGTTGCTTGAAACACTTTCTAGGGCAACAAGGCAAGAAAAGGAAATTAAAGGAGTACTAATTGGAAAACAGGAAGTCAAGCTATCCCTTTTTGCAGATGACATGATAGTTTACCTAAGGGATGCTAAAAACTCCACCAGAAAACTCCTAGAAATGATTAGAGTTTCAGTAAAGTGGTGGGATAAAAAATTAATCTAGAAAAATGAGTAGCCTTTATTTACACCAACAACAAGCAACTGAAAAAGGAATACAAGACACCTTCCCACTCGCAATAGCCTCAAAAATAATAAAATACCTAGGAACAAACCTAACCAAAGACACCAAAGATCTCTACAAAAAAAAACATTTTAAACCCCTGAAGAAGGAAATTGAAGAAGACATCAGAAGATGGACAAACCTCCCATGCTCATGAATTTGGAAAATTAACATAGTAAACATGTCCATTTTACCCAAACTCTTGTACAGATTTAGGCAATGCAAATTAAATTAAAATCCCCAAGAGTTTCTTCACAGGCTTGAAAAAAGCTCTTAATTTCATTTGGAAAAACAAAGGACCCAGAATAGTCAAAGCAACCCGAGTGAAAAGAGCAATACAGAGGGAATCTCTATACCAGACTTCAAACTATACTACAGGGCTATAGTCATAAAAACAGCTTGGTACTGGCACAAAAACAGACCAGTTGACCAATGGAACAAAACTGAAGATCCAAACTTGAGCACATACAATTTCAGCCACCTCATATTTGACAAGGGGACCAAGAAGACACAAGGGAGGAAAGACAGCAACTTCAGCAAGTGGTGCTGGCAAAACTGGATCATCACATGTCGAAGAATGAAATTAAACCTATACTTCTCACCCTGTACAAAAGTCAACTCCAGATGAATCAAAGACCTTAATGTGAAACCTAAAACTCTGAAGGCAAAGAAAAAGTTGGCAGCAGCCTACAAGACGTAGGGGTAGGAAAAGACTTCCTAAATCAGACAGCAGCTGCGCAAGAATTAAGGTCGACAATTGACAAATGGGACCTCATTAAACTCAAAGCCTTCTGTATATCAAAAGAAACAATCAAAGAAGTGAAGAGAAAACCGATAGAGTGGGAGGAAACCTTCACCTCAGGTACATCTGACAAAGCATTGATTTCCAGAATATATAAACTACTCAAAAAACAAAGAAGAAAGAAAACAAATGACCCACTCAAAAGATGGAGCAAAGAGCTGAACAGAGACTTCACAAGTAAGGAATTAGAGATGGCTGAGAAACATCTTAAAAAGTGTTCGGTGTTGCTAATAATTAAGGAAATGCAAATTAAAACCACTTTAAGATATCTCACTCCAATAAGACTGGCTAGGATCAAGAAAACAAATGATACCAAGTGTTGGAGAGGTTGTGGGGAAAGGGGAACACTCATCCACTGCTGGTGGGAATGTAAACTGGTACAGCCACTATGGAAAGCAGTGTGGAGAACTCTTGGAAGACTTGGAATGAATTTGCCACCTGACCCAACCATACCACTCCTGGAGATGTACCCACAAGACTCATCTTACTGCAGAGATACATGCACAGCCATGTTTATTGCATCTCTCTTCACAGTAGCAAAGAGCTGGAACCAATCCAAGTGCCCCTCAACTGATGAGTGGCTAGAGAAAATGTGGTACACCTGCACAATGGAGTTCTATGCAGTGGTAAAGAAAGATGACATTGTGAACTTTGCAGGTAAATGGATGGAGCTAGAAGATACCATGCTAAATGAAGTAACACAGTCCCAGAAAAACAAATGATGAATGGTATCCCTCATCTATGGATGCTAGCACTAATTATCTAATTGTATGGCAAGCTGAGCAATGTTAATGTGATCTGAAAACAACTGTGCTCTTATAGTGTGAATCCCTTAAAAAATTATATATTTGTGTACATGATTTCATGAATGAACAAAGTTTATTTTTCTCAATTTTGGAATTGTTTACCCACAATACAAACATTTTTAAACATTTTCATTGAAGTGTATGTGTGTTTCATACATCGTTTTTCAGTCCAGTCTGACTCATATTGTCTTCCATGCTCCACACCTCAACCAAGTTCATGGACCCTGCCATCCCTGCCCTGTTTATCTCTCTGATTCTTTTTTCAAAGTTTTTTCAAAGCAGATTATTATACTTGGGGGAACTTTACTGTTTCAGTCTGTTCCCTGTCCCCGTTCCTCTGCTGTTGTTCCCTCCAATCTGTACCACTCCAAGGTATGCATTTACATACGTCATACCTATACAAAAATTATATCATCTGTACACAGTCTGTAATTTCCATATCATATTTCAGGACTCGCATTTTTCCATTTTAAATTTATATTACTCCAAAATATGCCTATGCATCCACCACCCATATACCAAGATTACCAAGTCTAAAAATAAGTGGTGGCTTAATTCTAGAGGCTGTTAGGGGATTTACATGACCAGAGCACAGTTACGTTCAGGGAAAGGGATATATAATGTTGATGTTGCTCAGTTTGCCTTACAACTGGGTGCTTGGTGCTAGCATCCACAAATGAGGGATACCATTCTTCATTTGCATTTTCTGGGATTGTGTTACTTCACTTAGCATAATATCTTCTAGTTCCATCCATTTACCCACAAAGTTCATGATGCCATCTTTCTTTATTGCTGCATAGAATTCCATTGTGTAGATGTACCACATTTTCTCTGTCCACTCATTGGTTGAGGGCCATTTGGGTTGGTTCCTGCTCTTTGCTATTGTGAAGAGACCTGCAATGAACATGGCTGTGTATGTATCTCTGCAGTAGGATGAGTCTTTTGGGTATATATCCAAGAGTGGTATAGCTGAGTCAGGTGGTAAGCTCATCTTGAGTCTCTTCAGAGTTCTCCATACTGATTTCCATAGTGGTTGTATGAGTTTACATTCCCACCAGCAGTGGATGAGTGTTCCTCTTTCCTCACAACCTCTCCAGCATTTGGTATCATTTGTTTTCTTGTCGGAGTGAGACGATATATTAAAGTGGTTTTAATTTGCATTTCCTCAATATTAGTGGTCAACAGTTTTTAAGATGTTTCTCAGCCATCTTTACTTCCTCACTGATGAAGTCTCTGTTCAGCTCTTTACTCCATCCTTTGAGTGAGTCATTTGTTTTCTTCTTTGCTTTTTGCTTAGTTTATATATTCTGAAAGTCAATGCTCTGTCAGATGTATCAGTGCTGAAGGTTTCCTCCCACTCTTTGGGTTTTCTCTTCACTTCACTGATTGTTTCTTTTGGTGTACAGAAGCTTTTGAGTTTAATGAGGTCCCACTTATTAATTGTGGACCTCACTTCCTCTGCAGCAGCTGTCTGAATTAGGAAGTCTTCTCCTATGTCTATGTCTTGTAGGTTCCTGCCAACCTTTTCTTCTATCATCAGAGTTTCAGGTTTTATGTTGAGGTCTTTGATCCATTTGGAGTTGATTTGTGTACAGGGTGAGAGGGAGGGCTTTAGTTTTTTCTTCTACAAGTAGTGATCCAGTTTTGCCAACACTATTTGCTGAAGATGCTGTCTTTCCTCCATTGAGTCTTCTTGGCCCCTTTGTCAAATATGAGGTGGCTGAAATTGTGTGTGCTGAAGAATACAAACCCTTTTAACAAAGACCTTCTTAGAATCTGTCCTATAGAAATTACATTTGCATCTTTCTTCCTGGATTTCATTGTTCCTATGTGAGTGTCACATTGTTTTCTTTTATATACATTTTCATTATGTCTTTTAAAAATGATTATTTTGGGACTGGAGAGATAGCTAGCGGTGAAGAGTGTCGACTGCTCTTGCAGAGGATCCGGGTTCGATCCCCAGCACCCACATTGCACTGAGAACTGTCTTTAACTCCAGTTCCAGGAAAATCTGACACCCTCTTCTGACTTCTGCATGATTGCGCAACATGGGTGCACACACCTACATGCAAACAGTGCATTCATACACATAAAAAATAAAGTAAAATAAAGACCAAAAAAAATAGATTTAAACAAACAAAATGATTATTTTTCTACATACATTTTAGAATTATTTTGCCTACTCCCTTGATTGTCCTCATTAGATATAGGAAATGAACTTGAGTTTATGGTTATTTTGCAAATAATGAACAGGTATACGTACTTGACGTGTTAACCTACTCAGAAATATGTTAAGCGTTTATTGTATCATTAATATGTATATAATATTCCCCTTGCCTCTTTTAAGTTAAATGCATATCCTTTATGGATTCTGCTGTTTATCAAAGGGGCATTTTAATTTTTTTGTGAAATATTTGATAGTGACTAATAGGACTAATACTCAGATACCCAGATCTTAACGGGGCTAATTAAATGTTTTGTTATATTTACATAATATATTATTTTAAGCAATACAACTTAAGAAGACTGTCAGAGCTCCTTGCCAATATTTCTGATTTTTATTTTCAGATCAGATGTAAGTATCCATAAAATATTTTACTATGTATACAATGATGTATTTACTGTTCACATGAGCTATTTAAAATTTTTTGAATCTATGAAATAAATGAAATACTATATAAAAGTTCATTATTATAAAAACACTAATTTGGTACAGAAAAATATGTGGGAATTATTTTTCTTCAAAAAGAAAAACAAAGTTAATCTTCTTCTGAATTTGTTTAATCATTGTCAGTCTCATGTTATTGACAGTGTAAACAATCTTACCAGGCCTTGGGCTCTTCTTGTAAACTAAACATATGACTTAAACCCATCATAACCCTTTTCTGTCTCAGACCAGACTACGGTACGTGTATGTGTGTGTGTATGTGTGTGTGTGCACACGTGTGTGTATGTGTGTGTGTGTGTGTGTGTGTTTGTGTTGTTAAAATATCAGTGCTGAAAGCAGAAAATATTTCTTTGGAAGCAATGAATTATATCATTCTGTTTCAAACAACAGTTGAGATTAGACTAACATCTGTTTGTGGTTAAACATGTTGTTCTGGGTCAGTGGGGGGGGGTCTGAAAAGTAGAATTCTTCCTCCTTTCCACATCGTGCTGGATATAGTGTTTCAGTTAAGAGAGAGCAGCAAGAGCGTTCCAAAGGAAATCTGCAGTAACAAGCAAGTTCTGGAAACAGACTGGACCTCACTCTAAGAGCCAGACTTTTAAAATTTTATTTCAGGCATCACTGTATTGTATTTGCTATATCACTTGGCTGCAAAAATAATGTCTTCACTTGTGTCTTTTGGTATTACACATAACTAAAGATTAAACTTTTGATTGATTACCTTCTTTTAAAATTGAAGGAGAAATCTTAGGTCCTGAGTGCTTCTTGATCACCACTCCATGGTGGTTTTCCTGTAATGCTGTCTCATAACCAACCACCAACCACCACCCCAGCCACCTGCTCCTGGATCCTCTGATATGACTCTCTCACAATCACAGGGCAGTCTGTGGGATGGAATCCTGCATGACTGGCCCTCCTCATAGTGGAGAAACCTATCCTGTACCTGCCTGAGATGATCCAACTGCTACCCCAAGCCCCTTCTCCCTCTCCTAAGGGAGAAAACTAAAGAAATGCTAAGTCTATAAAGGAGGACACACTCTCCTCCAGATTCCAATATGCTAGGTGTCCTCCCCCTCTGGCTGCAAGGCTGTGTGTGTGTGTGTGTGTGTGTGTGTGTGTGTGCGTGCGTGCGTGTGTGTGTGTGTGTGCGTGTGTGTGTGTGTGTGTATGTGTGTATGTGTCCGTGTATAATAAACCATCTCAGGATTATTATCTGATAAATTTGCTTGCTCTGTAGTAGTTTTTTATCTCCTTTCCTCTTTTCTATTTCCTTACAAAGCTGCTCAGTTGTTTTGAGTTCATGAAAAACTTAAAAATATGTTTTATGAGAAAAATCTGAAGCTCATGGAAGTATTATGTTTAACTTTTTTAAACTTTTTATTTTTTTAAATTAACCAAAACATTGCATTATTTATTTTTGTATGCACTTGTGAGGTGTGGGGCATGTCTGTGGTGTGCGTGTGTGTGTGTGTGTGTGTGTGTGTGTGTGTGTGTGTGTTTATGCATACCATAGTACATATGTGGAGGTCAGAGGACAATTTGTTGGAGTCACTTCTTTTCTTCCACCATGTGGGTTCCAGGTCATTAGCTTTGGTGGGAAGTGCCTTTCCCTGCTGAGCTACCTCACCAGGCCTTTTTCGAATATTATATGCCACAGATAGGTGACATGTACAGCATTTGTCTTTCTTTTTTTAATTTTTAAAATTTATTTTGTATGAATGTACTGTCTGCATGCAGGCTTGTGCATCCATGGCGTGCAATGCTGCGGAGGTCAGAAGAGGGGTTAAAGGTTCAGGGAGACCCTGTCTCGAAAAGACCAAAAAAAAAAAAAAAGACGGTTCTCAGTCACCATGTGGATGCTGGGGATCTAACCCGGGTCCTCTGCAAGAGCAGTCGGCTCTTTTAACCACTAGGCTATCTCTCCAGCCCCAGCATTTGTCTTTCTTTACTTGCCTTATTTCAGCATATTTTTATGTCCAAGTCCATCCATGTTATTCTAAATGACAACATGCATTTATTTCCTTTTTAAGGCAGAAGGCAGAATTGTTAATATATCTAATGTGTATTTCATTTGTCCATGCATGTGTTGATGATGAGAACCCAAAGTGGTTCTATAACTTGTCTGCTATGAATCCTCTTTGAAGCAGCTGGGCCATCAGAATAGTCTATCACCACAGAGTATTGATACCAGTAGTTGGATTGTGTTGCAGCAATCCCTGAGTTTGTTAGAGCTACTGACTGGTGAACATTAACTGCTAGAATTGGTAGGAGTGGGCAGTGGATGCTTGCTCCTGATTCCTACTATACCTGGACAGAGTTGCCACTCACATCTGTCTGCTGGTGGTTTCCAGGTGCATTATCTGTGAGGTGAGATCAGAGTGGGCTTCCTGCATAACGTTTCAGTTCTTCCAAAGACAGATATTAAGTTTCCTTTCCTTGGAAGGAGCCATGGTCATTTGGGAATGCTGTGTATCCCTGTGATGCTTAGGGGAGCAGAGGCATTGATGAATACACATAAGATGAAACAACTCTTTTTAGACCATCCATGTAAACTATTTTTGAGGTTCTATGGACCATGCATTAAATTGGACTAATTTCTAATTTTCACTCAGATGACACTGTCATCAGACAGTGACTAGTTGAAGTTACATACACAGAATAATTATATATACAGAGTTGGGACAAATGAGAGGAGAATCTACCTTTTCTGTATCATAGCTATTCAAGAAACTCAGAAGAGTTACAAAGATGTGGGAGAGAAGAGCATCACAAAAGCAACAAAAATTGAACTTTGATCTGTACCTAAATCATTTCAGTAGACAAGCATTAAGCCACAAACTATTCTAACTACTTCGAGTCAAACACAGTTCACTGCATTGTGCTGCATTTGAAAGAAAATGTTTAAATAGGTTACTTCTAGTTTTCATTTCAACAAAGCATAATAGGTTCATAAAAGTTATTTTTGATTTTGTACTTTCTTTTCAATATATGCATTATTTTTTCCTTTTCAGTGAATGCCTTTTATTAATCTGCTTACATATGTTTTCTCTACTTTGTTGTCTGTCTTTTCTCCATTCATAGTCCTCTTGTTACCAGGTACACAGTCTTGCCTTGGGGGAGAGGTCAATCAGTATTTTTGCTTAGTATAAAAATAGACCACCAAACGAGACAGAAGATAAGAGTCTCTTATGGATGATGTTTTTCTCAGTTTGCATCATTAATTTTCCTGTTTCTTTCTTTGTTCATCAATATATTCTCTGTTTTTATCAGTGCTTTGCTTTCCACTTTTTGTGATAACATAACTTTAGTCCTTATTTTCGTGGGTTTACAAAGACAGCATACACTGGCAGCCAGATATCTGCATGTATCTCTCAAACTACTGTCATTTTCCAATAATACTTGAAACTCTTATGTCCTTATGAATAGAACATCTTTTTAACCAAAATATTTTACTACAAATCTGTGTGTGTGTGTGTGTGTGTGTGTGTGTGTGTGTGTGTGTTATTGAAACAGAAAGGGAATACTAACATCTGGAGAAGCTGTTAGAAAAACCTCCCTTGGCAGAGAAATCATTCTTGCTTAAAGGTTAATATTTCTATAAAATTCAGAGAAATTTCTCTAAGATAATCACTCCTAAGCAAGGTAAACATTGATTGTGACTAGAAATCATTATTTAATCAGCTGTAATCAGTGTTCTACTGATTAGTGGTAGTGGAACTAATTTTCCGTGGTATTAAAAGAACCAAACTGAAGTCTAGCCCAAAGAGGTGTTTTGTTTTTTTACCATAGTTTCTTTGATGAAAAGGAGGGGAAAATGAACATTTCCTGATACATTAAAGCATTTAACCCTAGAGAATATGGCACATAGAAGTAACATGGCTTGGGTTCCTGATATAATCTAAGAACATGTTCTTAGAGTCACTGGAACTGATAGCCCCTGAATAACGAGCAATACCATATTCTACCATGTAGAGGATTGTTAAGCAACTATGAAGTTTAGCTATTATCTTCTTGTTACTTATCAAGTTCACTCTCTTTGTAATAAATGGTATGTTTTATTTTAAGATTTCTTCTTTGGGAAGCTTGATGTGCTTCTTAAATCCCTCAAATGTAATTAAAATAGAAAATATTAATATTTGAAAAATAGCAACCAAAGATTTTGATTCTGGGTAAATATCTCCTGCTTTGTACACATGTACACGGTTAGTTCTCTGTGACCTCGTCCTTTGTATCATTCACTCAACCCACAGCGAAGCCAAAGTAATGGAAATAAAGTACACTTGTATAACACAAGGACACATGTTTTGTCATCACTTCTTAAACGACACAGTCTAAATGACTATCTACATAGAATCCACACAATGTTAAGTATTAGAAACAATCTAAAATTGATTTGAAATAGAGGGATGTACATAGGCTATACAAGTTTAATGATAATAATATAACAGAGTTGAGTACATGCATATTTTTGTAGCATAGATGCAAACTCTCTGGAATTCTAAAACATTAATATTCACACACACATAAAAAGAAATGTGCATGTAGGAGGATGAAGAGATGGCTCTATAGTCAAGAGTGATCCTATTCTTCCAGAGGACCTAAACCCACAGCACCCAGTGCCAAACATTCACAACAATATCACATGTATATATGTTTTATATGTGCATATAAGATATACATATCTTGATTTTATATAATATATAAAGATTTTATATAATATATATATAATATATATTATATATATCTTGATTTCCTTGTTTTCTAATAGCACTTGGCAGGTGTATTGAAAGCATTTTCTTTATACAACTTCATGTACGGTCAGACTGTAAATAAAAGTGAAAACTTCTGTCTTTCCATCTGGGATTGATCTCACAGTCCTTACAACTGTATTTTAACTATTTTGACTTTATTGGTTGCATTCAACATGTTTTCAATTTTTTCAAGAATTTTATATATGAGTACTGTCTTTGCATTTTTTCTACCCCTCCCAAGTTCCCTCTAAATCTTTCCGTGCCCCTCCACTTCTCTTCTTTGATTATTATTGTTACATATTCATGTGTGTGCATGTGTGTGTGTGTGTGTGTGTGTGTGTGTGTGTTTGTGTATCTGTGTGTCTGTGTGTATAATGCGCTGAGTATGTTTATTGGTGCTCCTGTAATTTAGGGCTGTCCCTTTGGGGTTAGATTGCATTCTAAATTTTTTTCTCACCTCTGTTGACTTGATCTATTTTTCAGTCAGCAAATTGGTATTTCTTCTGTCTTTCCATATGAAAATGAAAATATTCTACTGATCATTGCTTTTTATATAAACATACTGGTTTTTTTTTATCTTGCTGTGTTCTCTGAGAGTTGGTTCCTCATATTACTTTGGTTGCAACAAACCATCTTTTCAGAAAAAAATATGTTAATAGCAGATTTTGAGGTAAATATATCTAAAATGGATGGTTGTTCTCCTCCCTCGGTTAAATAATCAGCTGTTTAGCAGTAAAGTTCTGAATTTAATGTCACTTTTTTGTCATGATGTAGAAAAGTTGCTTGATTGCCTTTAAATTTATCCTTGCTAAGCCGAGGCTTGGCATCTCTGATCTTTGATTCCTTTCTTCACATGTGACAGACTCTGCTCTTTGAAAATATTAACAATTCTAACATCTGTGCAGTTCTTAAATGTCACTAACATTTATCTGAGTTTAAGTCTATTTTTACTTATTTTGTTCAGACAGCTTTAAGTCTTTTCAAAGACCCATTTATTCGATTGTTTGATTATTCACTTCACTTTCTTATCTTTGTTACTTTTATTTGAAACTCAGAGCTCTACAAGATGGCTGATTATTATTATTCTGGAGAAAACACAGGTTTTCTGATTAATTCATTTTAACTATAAACTATTTTATATATTCTCAATATTTTTTTTCTAATTTCTGGGAAATATTTATTTCATAGTTTTCTAGCTTACTATCTTCAGCTCTGTTGATTCTTTATCAACACAGACCCACATACATAACCATATTTATTTCCAGATACATCAAGAATATTATGTATTCACTTGTATATCTTGCCTATTTTCCAAAGCTTGTTATGTTTTCTTATCTTGGATCATTATTTATTAAACTACATTGTTACTCTCATTAGGTCTTCATGATTTGTCTTTTAAAATTAATTTTCACGCCTCCATTTCTTGGCCTATATTTAATAAAAATATTTTGAAATTCTTAACCACCCATTTATGGTTGTTCTTTAACAAAGACTCTTGGGGAGCCTAGTTCTATGCTGCTCAGTACAGTTGAGCTATGTGGCTGTGTGGAGTATGTGGGAAGTCCTGTCACTGGAGGCCACTTCCATCTGCATCTGGGACAATCCTTGAACCAACATTTTGTATTTCTTAGATGCAGTCTTCTATGAGAAAGTGATAAACAGTTTGGGCCACAAAATTCAAGACCAATATTATGTTTCTTTCTCGTTATGTTCTCCTCCCCTCTTCCTGTTAGTCTCTTTCACTTTCTGTTTCAAAATCCAGGCTGAACACTGCCTCTGGGTATATTGGTCCCATTTTTAGAAAGCAATGCTTGAGGTTAAGTGAAGAAAAAAATATTCTGATGACCATCAGTACAGTTGGAGGATGGGACAGACCCTTTGAAAGAGTTATTTTGAGCAACAGGTATATTACTTTCATAAACGCTAGCCTCTTCCTCATGTAATAATTACCCATTCTTTCTACCAGGCATTTATGATGAAAACTGCTCTTCCTTTCAGTGGCCTCTTTCCTTTCCTTGCTTTGGGCTAAATTTAGTCTTCTAATGTCCTTGAGGGATCCCAATTCTCCTTTCTATTTCAGGTGCTCTGTATTTCCCAGTGTGCTAAGCATGAGGGAAGCAGATTCATGAACCAGCTACCAAAATGACTCAAACCAGCCAGAGCAGTATCTGCTTATCCAACACTTTTCTTTCTCATCTCAGTACTATAGCAAAAGACTGCTTCTTTCTTTTTGAAGAACTTTAATCATTAGAAATTACCATTAAAAGAATAATGATTCTAGGGTTCTGGAATATCCAGGCCTTACTCCACTGATAACATTTGCTTTATCCTTCTGCCTTTTCATTTAGAAGCATTCTCTTTCATCTTTAAGAAGCACAGGTGCTTTGAAAGATATTGCTTTTTTTCTTTATAGATCAAAGTTCTTCAATTCCAGAGACATCACAATGAAAAGTTACCCTTTCTTTATTTTTTAATGTTATATTTAGAAGCCACCTTGTGTGAGAAAATGTGGAATGAAAATTAACATCACAGAATGAAGAACAAAACAGTACTCCCTTCTATGTTCACAGCCATTTGAAAGTACAAGGCTACCTATGTTCATAATTTCTAATAGTTCACTTATATGAGAATTTCTGTGATTTAGGGGTCAATCTCAGATTTTGTCTTAATGAGTGAACAGGTTTGAAATACTTATTAGTGAAGTACAAAGAAAAAGAATAGAAACACATCCTGTGCAAATTAATACAGGATCTTAGGACCCAAATTTTCTAAGTAAGCAAACTTTAATCTGACACAAAACCCTTGAACCTGAGCAATTTGGGCCTGCAAGTGAGTGATACAGAACACAGAAGTCCTGACTTTTATCTATAATGCTATCAGTGGGTGATATTAGGACTGCAAGATCATGGAGGATCATTATTAGGTAGCCATGACAGGAGCAAGTTTAGACGTTTGTAGTTCTGCTAAGCATTTTTGGTTTGGGGTCATTTTGTTGAGATAGGTTCTTACTCTCTAATCCATGGTGGTCTTGAACCTGTGATCTAGCCTGCACCTCCAAGTGCTGGGAATATAGGTGCATGCCACCAGGCTTGGATCTCATACATACATTCTTGTATAGTCTTTTTTTTTTCATCTTTTTTAAAACTTTTACTTATTTTTTATGTGTATGAATGTACTGTCTGCACGTAGGTCTGTGCACCCGTGTCATGCAATGCTGCAGAGGTCAGAAGAGGGTGTCAGATTCCCCTGGAACTGGAGTTAAAGACAGTTCTCAGCCACCACGTGGGTGCTGGGGATCAAACCCGGGTCCTCTGCAAGAGCAGTCAGAGCTCTTAACCACTAGGCCATCTCTCCAGCCCCTATTTTTTGTCTTTTTTGAGAAAGGGTCTCCCTTTAGGCCTAGCCAGCCTGGTGCTTGCTATGTAGACCAGGCTGGCCTTGAACTCACAGAGATTAACCTGCCTGTCCCTCCTGAGTGCTGGAACTAAAGGCATGCCACACCACACCTGGCTTGGTTTCTTAATCATACATATAGACATGTAGGCCATGACTATCATTTCAATTTAAACTCTATTTTCCTATCTCTTATTAAAGAAAAAAAAAGGAAAAATATATGTCATATTTTTCTCACTCAAAATAGGAAATGGATAGTGTAGCTTTCTATTATTATTTAAGTTAAAATAATAAATATGGGGTCTAAGTATATATACTATATATTATGCATGTATGCATATCATTACCAACTTGATCCCCTCATTGTTTTGAGCAATTCTTATTTCTCAATAATGCTACTTGAGATGTTTGTTTCAGAGCTTGTGAGCATGAAGTGACTAAACCTTCACATCTTTGAATTATTGCTTCTGGGTTTAGGGATAAACATTACAATGAAATGTCACACTCTCGGCATTTCTTCCATCAAAGGGAAAAGAAAAGCAGATTGCTTTAAAGAGAGCTACAAAGCCATGAAAACAGCAAAGCAATCTGACAGCAGTATGGTATAGTTTACTCTGAAGCTAAAGAATGTACTGAAACGCTAATTTAGTTTCCTAGAAGACTTTCATTAATGAACGTCATGCATGTAGGCATTCTCTTAGGGAAATAACAAAACTCTACATATTTATTTGAAAATATTTGTTAGGTAATGCCAAACTATATTAATGACTCTAATATAGGATGCCATATAGAATACCAACTAAACTGGAATCAAATGCAATAAAATGCAATAAAAGTACTTTAGTATATTTGCTTGTGTTTTTAAAATATTCTTAACTTTTTTTATTACTTAATATGTATGAGCTTTATGCCTGCATGTATGTAAATGAACCAGTATCCTCCAATGCATGCAGAGGAGGATAATTGAATCCCTGGAAATGGAGTTCTGGATGGTTGTTAGCCATCATGTGTCTCCTGGGATTCAAACTTAGATCTTCTACAAGTGAATAGACAGGGCTATTAACCACTGAGACATCTCTCCAGCCTCATTTTCTTGTGTTTTATTGCTATTATCTAAAAAATAATTATTAGAAATTAATGAAATGTTATAATCTTTAGATCTCTAAGTAATATTTAGCCGTCCTACTTAAAAAAAATTAAAGAAGGAACCTAAGGGGATGGAGTGATGGCTAAGTGGTTAAGAGCATTGACTGTTCTTGTGACTCCCAGAACCCACATGGCCACTAACAACCATCTATAACTCCAGTTCCAGGGGAGACAATACCTTTTTCCAAATTCCAAGGGCATTGCACAACAAAGCTGCACTTACAAACAATATACTCACACACATAAAAAAAAAATAAAAATAAAATGAATAAAATATTTTAAAAAATGGCACTCAAGAGAGGGGAGCCATGGGAGACAAGTGTTATCAAGAGTGAAATGGGGAAAATGGAGGTACTTTAACTGGAAAGGGAGGAAGGAGGATTTTATAGGGAAAGAGAGAAGAGAGGTAATGTCTAGCTGGTATAATAAACCACAGGGAAATATTAGTTCAAAACCATATGGAAAAATTATACCTACACTACCTGTACATGAGTCCATGTGTATAGGTGAAGGCTACATAGCAAGAAACAGTGCCAGACAGGAAAAATCCTTTCTAGTTGTTGGCCAGATTAGTCTAAGAGACACTCAAAATTACACCGGTTATTGCCAAGGCCTGTGATTGCCTCTAAGCGCTAAAAGGTAAGACTCTTTTGCTGAAGACAGGACATGCTTCAGACATGGGACTTGGAGCAAAAGAGCTGAAACTAACCTGAAAGCCACCTTCCTGAAGGCTAGCTCTCATAGTTTTGGAGAACACTACGCAAACTGCTAAGGAGAACATTAATTGATAGTCAACACCCAGCTTAAGGGCTAATAACCACAACAATGACCAGCACAGCAAACTATACTGGGGAAGTGGTGGCACTTTTACCTTGAGGGTAATCAACAATTACCTAATTGGATTTAAACCCACTCAATGGGAAGGGACTCATGTGTGGTACTCTAACACAGCCAAATACATATCACTGGAGGGGTCATAGATCTTATAGGAAATTGCAAGGCTGTCACATTCCCTAGACAAATGTAATTTCTTAGTATGTGCTAAATATGAATCTTTGTATTTACAGGCAAGTATACAGTTTCCACACATCAAAGAAGCTTCTTTTGCAATAGATGGGGAATTTTGCAAAGTTCCACAACTGGTTACACACAGAGATTAAGTGTCTGTGAAATTCCCAGACCTAAGTGATGCATCTACAATGGAATCTCTGCACTTTAATGGAATCTAGTAGAACAAGAAGTAGAAAGACTACTAATGATTTTTCAACTCTCATCAATGAATCTCCCTCATGCATCAGAGGCAATGAACACAAAGGGCCATAAATGTCCAGGATAGAGAATAAAAGTCGGCAGAATGTGAGTCCTTGGACTGGACTCCCATATTAAACTTCACCCACCCAGAGCCCAGGGACCATTGCAGAAGAGGGGTGGAAAAATTGTATGAGCCACAGGAGGGAGTGCATGACCACATGGATACAGAGTCTGACAGGCAACTGGGACCTTGCACATATGGACTTACAGCAATGGTGACAGCATGCACAAGATCCATGCAAGCACAAACAAACACCAACACAATATTATGTAAATGAGCACTGGGCCTAAATCTTAGCAGAACTATTGGGCAGTTGATGACCACTGAGTAAGGAACAGGTGATCATCTTTAAAGAATTGACTGTACATAGGCATACTAGACCCCAGTAGATGAACATGCACTGAAGGATATCAGGTGATATTAACTTGACTTGATAGGCCTTAACACAGATGACAGAATGCATGTAATCCAGTGTGGGGTCTGTGGGAGAGTGCCAATAGGGAAGGGAGTACAAAGATGATTAAGATGCTGTGTATGAGACACGGAAAAATTCAATTAAAATTTTAACAATTACTAAAATGCTTTTTCACCATAATTCCATGGTTTCTTCCCCAACTGAAGGTGTAAGAATTATTTTATACTGTGTTGATCCAGCAGTGCAGGCAAGACTGGAATGCATATAAATCTGGACATGGTAGCACATTCTATAATCAAAGTGTCCTATGGCAAAGTGGGAAGCAGAGACAGAACTCAGACTCACTGGCCAATAGCCCAGTGTGCAGTGTGAAGAAGAGGCCCTGTCTCAGGCAAAGTGGAAGGCAAGGACCAGCACGTGAGGTTATCCTCTGCACTCTACATGCATGCTATAGCATGCACACAGCTATACTCACATACATGAATGTGTACACATAGGCCAAACACACATAGAAATGATAAAAAGGAAGAAAAAATTTGTATAATCATGATTATTCATTTACATAGTCATTTTTTTTGGTCTTTTTGAGACAGGGTCTCCCTGTAGCCCCAGCTGTCCTGGAACTCACTCCGTACACCAGGCTGGCCTTGAACTCACAAAGATCCACCTGTCTCTGCCTCCCAAGTGCTAGGATTAAAGGCATGCACCAACTCGCCTGGCCCATTCATTTTTTTAATGAATATACTTTTTGTTTCACTGTAAGTATATTGAAAACTATTTATAAATTATCTCATTCTGATATAGTGTTTAGTAACATAAGTTACTTCTCGGGATCATATTTTCACAATAACACTAACATCTATTTATTAAGAACCTGCTTTCTGACTTGTACTATATGTAGCATGAAAGTATAATAATTGTCTCCTATTTTTATTATGTTCATTCTTTAGCATATACTTGCATTTAATATGTATTAGAGCTTTTTCTTGGTTACTGTCTTGTTGCTGTGATAAAATACCCTGACAAAGGGAATGTAGGGGAGAAAGGGTATTTTAGCTTATAGTTCCAGAAGCATGCAGCCATTTGGTTGGAAAGACATGACTTAAACAGGGAGCAAGCACATGGTGTGTAGAAGCAGGTTCAGAACAGGAGCACAGTAACTCCCTTCCACCAGCAAAGACCCATCTCCTAAAGTTTCCACAAGCATCCCAATTAGTGCCACCCACTGGGGACCAAATGTTCAAACTTTGAGCCTTATGGAATATTTTTCATTCAAATCACAAAAAAACATTTACTTGTACACAAAATTTAATTAAAACTCGTAAATATATTTTAGTTTCTTTTATTTATTACTTTTAATTTTTTAAAAAACTTTTATTGAGGATTTGTATATTTCATACAGAATATTTTCATCTTTATACCCCTTCCCCATTGGAACTCCCCCCCATAGACCTCCCCACTAGAGTTCATACATTCTGTCATTTCTGTTAAAGCCTATTGTGTCAAGTTAGTGCCCCAGATATCCTTCAGTGAAAGTTCATCCACTGGGTTCTAGTAAGCCTTTCTACAGCCCCTCCCCTTATGAAGATCAGCTCTCCCTCACCCAACAGTAATTACCTGCCACTAGTTTTTCTGACATGATTGAGGCCTGCTGTCCACTTCCATCATTCTGTTCTGGGTTTTCATCTGCTCGAGTTTGCATGGGTCTTATTCTTGCAGACACCATTGCTGCAGGTTCACATGAACAAGGTCCCAGGAACCTGCATGACTCTTATTTCCATATGGTGATTCACCTCCTCTCTGGCTCTTACAATCTTTCTGTCCCCTCTTCTGCAATGGTCTGTGAGCCCTGCATGAGTGGAATTTAATATAGGAGTTTTGTCCAAGGACTCACACTTTGCAGACTCTTATTCTTTAAGCCTTGGTCATTTGTGTTCCTTTGTCTTTGTTGCCCTCTGCTGCATGAGGGAGATTCGTTGATGAGAGTTGAGAGGTACATTAGGATTCTCTCTACTCCTTGTTCTGCTATGTTCCATGAGACTTAGGTGTAGAAGTTGCATTGTAGATGTGTCACTTAAAGTTGGGTAATTCACAGATGATCTCTGTTTGTGACCGGTTGTGGATCTCTGTAATAATCTCCATAGGTTACAAAAAAACTTTATTTGATGAGTGGTGACTGGCATACTTGTCTGTAAATATAATCATCCATATTTAGCACATAGTAAGAAATTATATTTGTCTAAGAATATGACAGCCTTGGGTTTTTCTCTAAGATCTATGACTCCTCCAGCCATATGTATTTGGCTGTTTACAGTCCCACACATGTGTTTCCTCCCATTGAGTTGGATTTAAGTCCAATTAGGTAGATGTTGATTACCCCCAAGTTGAAAGTGCTACTACTGTACCAATGATGTATGCTGTGCTGGCCATTTTTGTGATTATTAGGCCTTGAAGCTGGGTTTGGAACATTGAGTGATGTTTTCTATTAGCAGATTTCATATTGTTCTTCAAAGCTATGAGAACTAGCCTTCAGGGAGGTGGTTTCCAGGTCTGCTCAAGCTCTATTACTACAAATTTTGTGTCTGAAGTATGTACTGTCTTCAGCAATAGGGCTTTTCCTTCATGTTCTGGGAGGCAATTAAGAGCTGTGGTAATAATGTGTGCCATTTTGGGAATCTCTTAGACTGCCCTGGCCAACAACATCAAGGAAGGTGTCTCCTATCTGGCACTGTTTCTTGTTATGCAGCCTTCAGCTGTATGCATGGACTCACGTAGAGATATTGTATGTATAAATTGTCAGTAGGTTTTTGGACTAACACAATTCCCTCTGATTCTTTATTTTATATTTAGTTACTTGATAACTTGATATCTGGTTACAAAACCAGTAAAAAATGAAACAAAAGTAAACTAGCAAAGTGAGCTTTGTATGTGAGCAGCATAAATAGCATGTTTTTCATAAAATATGCTTTTAATTAATTAATTTATTATTATTGTTTTTTGTCTTTTTGAGACAGGGTCTCTCTGTAGCCCCAGCTGTCCTGGAACTCTGTAGACCAGGCTGGCCTTGAACTCACAAAGATCCGCCTGCCTCTGCTTCCCAAGTGCTAGGATTAAGGGTGTGCACCACCACGCCCAGCTATTTATGGTTTTTTATGTGTATGAATGTACTGTCTGCATATAGCTTGGTGCAACCATGTTGTGCAATGCCATGGAGGTCAGAAGAGGGTGTCAGATTCCCCTGGAACTGGAGTTAAAGACAGTTCTTAGCCACCATGTGGGTGCTGAGAATTGAACCCGGGTCCTCTGCAAGAGTAGTCAGTGCTCGTAACAGCTAGGCCATCTCTCCAGCCCTTAATAAAATATGTATTATACCTACTTAATTTACTATATCTGACATGTTTATATGTGAACATGGATATATGCACACACACTGAATTTTTACTGGCTTGATCTTATATAGGTCTTGTGCAAATAACTACAACTGGTGTCCCTTGATGTATGCAACAGCCGTGCCATGTCTAGAAGTCAGCATTTGTCAGCTCTCCTCCCCATTTGCAGGATCTTACATTCTTTCTGCCAATTCTTCAGAGATGTTCTCTGATTGTTGGATGGGAGGAGCACTCAAGGTTATTTATACATGGCACTTTGACCAGTTATGAATCTACATTAACCACTTAACCAATACTCATTGCAAAAAGAAGTTTCTCTGACCAAAGGTGAGGGCCACACAATTCTATGGCATAAATACAAATATGTAAAATGCGGGTTTTTTTTTTTTTTGGAGACAGGGACTCCCTTTAGTCCCAGCTGGCCTGGAGCTCACTCTGTAGATCAGGCTGGCCTTGAACTCACAAAGATCCACTTGCCCCTGCCTCCCAAGTGCTAGGATTAAAGGCACCACCATGCACGGCTATAAAATGCAGTTTAATAGCATGCTCATTTAGCAAAACAGTATATTTCTCATGAAATATTAAGCTAATCTCAGATTATTTATGTGACAGGTGTGATTCAAAAGTAGCAAAGGTAAAAAAAAAAGTAGCAAAAGTATCTCTCAATGTCTCTTTGGCTAAAGTTTCCTGGTTCTCCATCACTATAGGACTGAAAACCTCATTTTTTATTTATTTTCATTTTATCTGTATGAGTGTTTACTTGCATGAATGAGCATGCGCCTTTGTATGCTTCAGAAGAGGGTAGTGGGTTCCCTGGATCTGCAGTTGACAAGGGTGTTAACCACCATTTGTGTGCTGGGAAAAGTGCCCACATCTACAGCAAGTGCTCCTAATTGTTGAGTTATCTCTCCTGGCCAAAAACTTCATTCGAACAAACAAAAATTTAGTGTTTAATAATTGGAAAACAAAACACCACTCTCTCAAAGAAGAAAATACAACAAGCCCCACCAAACCCTACAACCACCAAATAAGTTCCTGTTCAGCTTCTGATCACTAGTTTAATAGCTCAGCTATAAGTGATGGTAATTTTTTGAAGGAGCATTCAACTGAGAAAATGTTCTGAGTCTAGTTAAAGTATCCTTTTTAAACTGAATTATAAATGCATATTTTTTTCATGCTTTGCTCTGTCATTACAAAACTAAGCCCTTTACAGCATGTGAGATGCATATATGTTAAATTCTATTTTAAGGGGGAGTAAGCCAGTAAACAGCATCCTCCATGGCCTGTGCTTCAGCTACTGCCTCTAGGTTCCTGCCCTGAGTTCCTGCCTTGTGCTCCCTAAGAGATGAACTGTGACCCATGAGATGTAAGCTGAATAAACCCTTTCCTCCCCAAGTTGGTCTCGGTCAGAGTGTTTTGTCACAGCATTGGAAGAAAAACTAGAAAAGAAATTGGTACCGAGAGTGGGATATTGCTGTGACAGACCTGACCTTGGTGTTTTGGGGAAGGATTATGGAAGCATTTGAAACTTTGGACTAGAAAAATCATTGAATGCCTAAAGATCATTGCTGTGGAACTTGGAACAGTTTTGCTGGGAAAGTTGTAGATGATGGAAGCCTGGCTTGTGAAGTTTCTAGTTTCAAAAGGAAGCAGAGATCATTGATATATAGGGATCTTAAAAGGAAAGAAATGAGCTGCAAAAAGAGAAACACGAGCCAGGTGTGGTGCATGCCTTTAATCCTAGCACTTAGGAGGCAGAGGCAGGTGGATCTTTGTGGGTTCAAGGCCAGCCTGGTCTACAGAGCAAGTTCCAGGACAGCTGGAGTGACAGGGAGACCCTGTCTCAAAAATACAAAAAAAAAAAAAAAGAGAAACATGGAAGCCACATCTCATAATTTGATCTGTCATTTGTTTTACGCAGCATGTACCTTCTTGATACTGGACATTTTTTTTTCCTGTTGGGAATAACTACAAAAAAGTTAACAGTAATTATGATAAATCATAAACATTCACCTTCTGTATTTTTATATGATGGGAACCATTTTCTAATGATGTCACTTTTAAAACAAGTTCCTGTTTTCCACCCATGCCAGAGAACCACCTGTGCCTGGGAGCGTGAACTTCTGACCCTGGTTTTTTCACTTGTGCTGTAAGCCTGTATATAAGGCTCCCCTGTCTCTTCAATAAATGGCATTCGGCTGGAGAAATGGTCTAGCGGTTAGGAGCGCTGACCGCTCTTATAGAGGACCCAGGTTCGATCCCCAGCACCCACATGGTGGCCGAGAATCATCTGAAACTCCAATTCCTGGATAACTCCAGTTCCAGGGGAATCCGACACCCTCTTCTGACCTCTGCGGCATTGCACGACATGGGTGCACAAACTTGCATGCAGACAGTACATTCATACACATACAGAAATAAATAAAAATTAAAAAAAATAAAAAAATAAATGACATTCGGCATTCTCTCAGCATGAATGACCCACTGTCTTGTCTTCCTTTAAATCCTCAGCCCCTCACCCAACCCTTTGGGTAATGCAGGCATTACAAGTGGAGGTCCCACCAAGATGAGGAAATAAGGGAAGACTGCTGATGGATCACCCAAGAAGGCTGGCCAGCACTTCGGATAAGGTAAGAAGGGGGCGTATTGAAAATGGGTGCCGCTAGTTCTGATTCTGTTTTAGTGGAGCAACTGGTTGAACTCTTAAAGAAACAAGGCACAGGAATTAAACATAAGACAGCTAAAGATTTCATAAAAACCTTACAAAAAATTATTCCCTGGTTCCCTGTATCTGGTGGCCTTAATATTCCTGACTAGGGACAGGTCAAGGGAGACTTACAAAGGGCATTAAAGGAAGAGGGACCTGATAGTATCCCTATCACCACCTTTTCATTATGGTGCCTCATCAAAGACGCCTTAGTACAGATGCTAAAGTTAAGGAACAACTGACTCAGGCAAAAATAATTTTTGAAGAGGCATGGGAACAGGAATCGCTGAAATCACTCCAGGCTTCTGATGCCTCTTCTCTTGATCCCTCCTCCTCCTCTGAGGATGAGGGTGATGAGGATGAGGAATGGCAATTAACTAAAGGCATTGAAAATTTGAAAAAAGAAACTTAAGAAATGTTCCCTTGAGCAGCATCCTCCTGCCCACAATCTTAACTATGCTAGTTCTCCACATCTCCCATCTGCACCACCAGAGGACAAAAAGGCTGGAGTTGCCTTCCCAGTAATCGAGGTTGCTGATCCTCAAGGCCAGAGGCATAGGGAACATAATCCCCTTAGTTTCAAGGACATTAAACAATTAAAGGAGGCAGTTGCTGCCTACAGGCCACCTGCTCCTTTTACTCTTGCCATTTTTGAGTCATTTTCTGCTTTAAACTGTACCCTGAGTGACTGGCTCCAGCTCTGTCAAGCGGTCCTTTTGGGAGAAGACTATCTCCTTTGGAGGGGAGAGTTTCAGGAACAATGTCGCTAAGGTCTTAAATGAATCCGCCATTAATCAAACCTCATCTTTTCTAGGTAATTGTATAATTCTTAGCAATTGATCTTTCACAGATTTTTCTCCCAACACTACCAATGCTTCTGTTGTTGGCCTCCGCAATATTTGGGCCCCATTAATTGAGACTCCAATATTATTGGGGCTGTGCCACTGCCCCACCCTGGGCCCAGATGTTGGCCTGGATCATTCAGCTACATATGCCTGCCTAGATGCTGTCCCCTTGGTAGCATGTGATATGGTTTGTTTTAATCAGACTACCCCTTGGAATGTCTCTTCGACTTTTGAGGACTCTTTACACTTTCACTACATCCCATGTAGCAAAAATAAAATTATTGAGTCTGCTATATGTGGTTAATGCCCCTCTCTCGGGACAGGTTCTTAATTGTTCCCACCAGGTATGCCACTTGAGAAGCTGTTGGAATAAAGAGGAATCAGCATTGTTGGTACAAGTTCCAGCTATAGTTCCCATGCCGGTCTGCCACACAGGAGAAAATCACCTTGTTCTCACTCATCAAAGAGAGACTTTCACATAACTATAGCTGTTCTCTCAGCCATTACAGCTGCCACTGCTGCTACTACGGCCTCGGGCATTGCCCTATCCCACTCAGCTGCTACAGCAAGCACAGTGGATAAGCTATTGGAGGAAGTTGCTGCTGCCCTCAGCACACAGAATAATATTAATTCCTTGATCCAATTGGGCATCTAAAATCTCAATCAACAAACCACCCTTTTACAGGAACAAATAGATTTGTTATGGGAGGCCCACGTGGTGTCTTGCATGCTTTTTTCACATATCTGTGTCACCCCTGCCAAGGTACACAATGCCTCCCTAGAAGTTTGAAAATTAAGCAGCTACCTTCTTGGACCTTGGAATTCTAATTTTACCAATTGACCAATGAAATTATCAAGATCAATGAGACTAGGCTGCCTCCATTGGCGGGGGACACACTCTTACAAGGTCTGCAATTGGCAGGTCGATTAATTAAGGAATGGAGCAGGACACTGGCCCTAGGCCTGATAACCCTGGGTACTGCTACACTAGCCTTGGTCTGCCTTTGCTGTATGGGGAGGCAACAAGCTCAGCACCACTTTCATGCTTTCTTTGGCAGCAGAAAACCCCACTGCTCAGGTATGGTTGAGCATGCATACAAATGAGTGATTAATGATGGGTAGGACCTGGGGGATATCTATCAACCTAAGACAGAAGGTCTGCAGGGCCTGGGAAGGCTATTGGATGATGGGTAAGATAGATGTCAATGTCCTGGGCAACCTAAGACAGATACTCATTTATATATAAAGAAGGGGGATCTGTTGGGTCCTGGCCCCCAGGGGATCTGCTGACCAGCTTGGTGACCAAGTGCTTATCTTGCTGGAACATCTTGTTACCCTCCTTCCAAGAAGGCCTGACCACAAGTTCCATGCCAGAGAACTGCCTGTGCCTGGGAGCATGAACTTCTGACCCTGGTTTTTTCACTTGTGCTGTAAGCCTGTATATAAGGCTCCCCTGTCTCTCCAAAAAACGGCATTCGGCATTCTCTCAGCACAAATGACCTGCTGTCTTGTCTTCCTTTAAATCCTCAGCCTCTTGCCTGACCCTTTGGGTAATGCAGTAGCACAGGCGCTACAGCACAGGCCAGTCCAATGAAGGAAATTCCCCAGTTGGGGCTCCCTTAAGCTAGATCTGTCAACACTAAAGCTATACAGCACACCCTCTATGTAAAAGTGGAAGAAAGAGTTGATTAACTCCACCTAACTAACCTCAGACCCTTATTTGTGTACCGTGGCACATGTGCCTCTATATACATCATATAGATACACACACACACACACACACACACACACACACATATACACACAGAGTCAGGAACTTTTTATTGAAAATGAAAAATCTATTTAAAAGAACCATTGCATTTAGTAGCACCCCCCAACAAAAATTTTAATGCATGTCAACTTGTATCAGGAAGGCAAGGATGCAAGAAACAAAGCAATAGTTTTAATAATATACATTTAGATAAACTTCATCTTATTTATTGGAAATAGTCCTCTGGTTAATATTTTCATGTATTTTTTCTTCAAATAGACACTATAATGTTATTTAGTCAGTTGTCAAATGGAAGTATGACTACATCTTCAAAATTTTGACACATGCAGGAACTGCCCATGTCTCTCAACATGCTCTATATGTAGAGCCCAGAGTAAACACCTGTGAGCTTCTTGCAGTACATAAATCCCAGTGTTTAAAACACTAAATGGTATCTTTCTCATAAATAAGGACAAAGTCAAGAGATGATAAATATAAAATGAACATTAAATGATTTTCTCCTGATGAATAAAGGACCCACGCTAAAAAGAAGTTTAAGAAGAATAAAGATTAAGGAAGAGTCATATTAAAAGCCTTAAGATTTTAGATGGCTGAGGATAGACTAATTTCAGGAATAGTTCAGTCCTTAACTAGTGTTCTGGGCCAATTCACCTGAACAAAAATATCTTCAACATCCAGAGCTTTCTTAGGAATGCTACTTACTACATTGAAAACCAACAACCATGAGGATTATTTTACAATAAGTTATATCCCTCACTTATGGTTTTTAACTTTAATGATCCAGTTTAATTACTTCTTATGGAAATTATAACCAACAACCTTCTAACTATGGTCCAATGAAGAGTGGAAAATTTGGTGGTAGCAGGAGCATGGGGGGATAATGATGGAGGGAATCATGGTCCTGGAGGCAGTGGAGGAAGTGGGGGTTATGGTGGAAGGAGCCAATATTGAACTTCTTACTTACCATGGACTTCACTGTATAAATAGGAGAGGAGGAGAGCCCAGAGGTAATGGAACAGCTTCAGGTTATCAAAATAGCAATGTTAGGGAAACTCTTATCTCAATCATGCATAAATATGTAGTGATATGGCAGAAGACACCAGAGCATATGCAGAGAGACATTTTGTGAATGGACTGGATTATTTAATAACATTACCTTACTGTGGAGGAAGGATTGTAAAAAAAAAAAAATATGCCTTACAGCTAATTGGGAAAGGTGTCCTGGAAGGCCTTGGGAGCCAGGAATAGAGGCCTGAAGCCAGAGTTCAGGGCAATTATTCCATGGTGGCTTACTCCCTGCTGGCGCTCCAGTTGGGGAGGAGTCTGAGGGGACAGGCAGGTTCAGCTAATTGGGAAAGGTGTCCCAGAAGGCCTTGGGAGCCAGGAACCAAGGCATGAAGCCAGAGTTCATGTCTGCTGGCAGCTTACTCCCTGCTCGTGCTCCAGCTAGGGGAGGAGTCTGACAGGACCGGTGGGTCCAGCTAATTGGGGAAGGTGTCCTGGAAGGCCTTGGGAACCAGGAGCTGAGGCTCGAACACAGAGGGTTCTGGCACAAGCCAGCAACCCAACCACCCCCTGTCAACTAGAATCCCCAACTGGAACTCAGGAGGGAGTGGCTGAGAGCAAAGGGAATACAGTATTCAGAAGGTGTCACCCTGGTTGCTACCCACCCAGCTACTGCAGAACAGAAAGGGAAAAGTGAACTATACCTTCCAATATATAACCAAAATTTAAAGCCTAAAACATAGACAAGTCAGCACTCCGTACATAAGGAGAATATAACAAAGACACCCAAAGGAATCAAGGAAAGCAATCCTTCAACAAAGTGAAAAGGCATTCAAAATTCACATCAGAATACAGGCAAAAAAAGCTAACTGCGGAGATCTCCCGAGACCAGCTGAAGCGCAGGTATAGCACCCTCCCCCCTGCCTGGGATTATGAAGGCATCTGAAGGAGGCAAGCAAAGCAAGCCTTCAACACAGTGAAGAGGCATTTAGGACTCACATTGGAATACAGGCAAGGAGAAGCCCATATGCCGGGAACACGAAGAAGAGACAACACGGGAAAGGGGCAGGATAATCCCGCACCAAGCTCTACCAACCCTATGGAAGATTCCTACAGTGGGATCCCCCTGGGGATGGCCCAGGACACAGATATCAGAAACACAATTGGGAACATACTAAAAGAACTACAAGATTATAAAGAGCAAATCAAAGAACTAAGAAAAGAGAATGAAGAATTCAAGAAAGACCTAGAGAGAGAGAATGACAAACTCCAGAAGGAAGTAGAAACAGTGAAATGATCCCATGCTGAAAAAGATAAGGAAACCAACCAGAGAAGAAAAGAGCTAGAGAAAGAGATTGAGAAGCTCCAAAAAGAAATAGAAAAATTAAAGAAATCAGAAGAGGAAATGAAAAAGGAAATCAAACACTCATCCAATCAAGAGGAAAGGAATGGAAAAAGCCTCAGAAGCAGAATGGAGGAAGCAGAACAAAGAATATAAGACCTGGAAGATAACACAGAACAACTAAAAACCTCAAGTAAAGATTATGAAAAATTTAAAAATACACAAAAGTGGAACAACCAGGAACTGTGGGACACTATGAAAA